>JBDJHY010167099.1:0-11284 GCA_039654485.1 Withania somnifera | reverse complement strand
TCTCTTTTTAATGATGATAAACACACTAGCATGGTAGCACAACTCCTGTCAACCACAAGTATCACTAAAAGTATCACTTGAAGCATAACATTATCAAACACATGTATCATTGGTACAATTGGTCCCACAACACACGTCACATCTTTCCTCTTTTGGCATCATTAAAAATGAATAAGAAGAGACAAGATTTTAGTGAAACATACTAACAAGACCAACTCAAGAAATATTTATACAGGCTACAACACCTCAACTAAAAGAGCAACTTTTAGAAACCATAAAATAGATATCATGTGAATTAGAAGATAAATTACTTGGAGCTTAATAAGAGAGAAACTAACAAAATGTCAAGTGCACATTCTTTCAGGCCTATAAACCATGGCCATAACAAAAATAATCTAGTAATTTATCATCAAAAAAAATTTATATCTACAGAACCAGTAGAAAACAGGGCTTAGGCATAGGGGGCTAAAGAGGTTCAGGAGCAAGTTAAGGTATGTCAGAAAGAAGTGGAGGATTGGGCAGGCTTGGGGATCAGCTAAGTGAGGGCATTGATGTTGGCTAAATGATATGACCACTGCTTCAGCATCTCTTTCTTGAGCTTGATTACTTGAATTTGAGAGAGATTCAACTGCTCCTTCAATTCATATACCTCTTTCTTCAACTTTTCATTCTCCTCTTGAGCATCCAGTAAGTCCTCCATCTGGTGAGCAACATCAGTACCAACAGTTCTCCTCTTCAGAAAGTCACATTCCCCCAAAGTCTTATCATCCAGCATGTTATTCTTTTTGCCTTTTTACCATTTTTAATTTTTATTCCAAAATGCTCAAATATACTAGTAAAAAAGTAACCATAAGCCACCCCATAGTTGCCTTGCTTTAGAGTCACTACCTTTTCCATATGCCTGATCATTAGATCAGGCAGCTTGATACTTTCCTCAAGTTCTAGAGTACCGATGATCTTCATGTCTCAAAAGTTTACGTTATTTCTTCTTCCATACCTAGGAAGAATAACCTTATTCATAACCTCAAACAGGAGTTTGTGAAATGGTTGCATTTCTTTCTTCAAAACTTTCAAAGGGATTTTCCTTACCCTCTCCCCAATAACAGTTTAGTCAAAGAGCAGCCTCATCTTTATCCCAATCATACTACATCATCCCTTCAACAAGTACTTGTAGAATTTCTTCTAACTTACTAACATCAAAAATAATTTCTACCCCTCTCACCATTGAACTCACCACCTCTTTATCAATCATAGTCATATTAACATAAAACTCGACTACTTCAGTTTCATCGACAATGGTATCAGGTTCTCTCAGAAAATGACCCCCACCCCTGAATAACTAGACTATCCAGTAAAGTTTGAGCGCAGAAGTTCAGAATTACCTCTTGATCGATCACTCTTCCTTTTAACACAACTTTGAGATCCATACTAGGCTTCCTTGCCAACAGATAAAAATCTTTCATAACATCTGTTAACTTTCTCTTTCTTCGGTCTTTTGGGGTTCAAGAATCAAGCAATTGAACCTTTTCTTCATCTTCCACATCAAGTGGTACTTCCTCAACGTTCCTTTCATTCTTCTAACTTTTTGTTAGATTCTGCAGCTCTCTTCTTGGTTAGAGGGATTCTGGGAAGAGGAGTCATGGTAGTTTTATTCTAGTTTTAGATGGTTCAGATGATTTCTCAAGTTTTGATTCTAGCTACCTTATACATCCTGGTAAGGTTCGATTAGTTTTAAGCATGTGAGTTGCTCTCTTCTTAAAACCCTTAATAGGAGAGGTAGACATAGTAGAGCACTTTTGATGAAGCAGCACATCTCCTTCATCATCAATATTTTCTTCAATAGAGAGATCTAGGATAGAGTTTGGTTTTCTAATTTTGTATTGGGTTCATTTTTGTCAGAAGTCCATAAATAGTTCATGGAGTTCGAATTTTGTGGATGAGAGGCAGAGAGTTTGGACAAAAATGGTGCATATAGATATGATGAAGGGAAAATGGGATGTCAAGAGAGAGTGACCTTACTACTCTACCAAACACAGGAATAGGAGATGAGCGTTTGGATGCTTTTCCACCTAAGAACTAGATGGAAAATCAGAGAATGAATCTTCATCATTTGAGTAGTCGATGAGATATTTCTTGGGAAGTCTTGAGGATAAGGACTTTAAGAAGGCCATTTTGAGGATAAGGACTTTAAGAAGGCCATTTAGTGCCTTATCCGGCTTATACAAATAATTTGTAAACTCAAGACTTTTAAAGCCAGAGGTTGTTGCACATAAACCTCCTCCTACAAATACCCGTTCAAGAAGTCACTTTTTACATCCATTTGATATAGCTTGAAATCCATGTGAGATGCAAAATCAATCAGTAATCTTATTTCCTCCATCCTAGATATGGGTGAAAAGGTCTCATCATAGTCAATCCCCTCCCCTTGATCGTACCCTTGAACTACTTACCTTGCCTTATTTTTGTTGATTTTTCCTTAATCATCTAACTTGTTAATCAGTAAAAACTAACATGTCCCAGCCTCTTATGCCACAATAATGATTTTTTTATATGGAACTTAAGCATGACTAGTCTTCTCCTATTGGATCCATGAGTTTTCTTTGTCCACATTTTTGCCCCTTATTCTTTGGAGCACCAACTTCCCAGTCTCTAGATTTGTCACCTTATAATCAGATGAAGTAAGCTTCACCTTATTAATTTTGTCCCATATAAAAGATACTAAGAAGATTGTGCTTTAGTACTTTGACAAGGTACACATTCTCTAGTACTTGTGTGCAGGTCTTTCCTATGATTCCAATTACAACAACCTCTCCAGTCTTGCCATTTCTGAAAGCCATACTTCCAACGTGAAAGTTTGTGAGTGAGTGAAAGTTTTCTCTATCTCCAGTCATATGTCTTGAGCACGCACTGCCCGTACCACGGCTTGCTCCTTACTCTCTCTTTCACTTGCAAGAACATGGTACCTATATTAACTTGGGTCCCTTTATATAATTAAAAAGATGAATCAAATCTCTTGTTTCCCAGTAAGGGAGCTTATTAAGACAACCTCTTTAATTTTCTGAGAGCTTTTCCCTTTAATAAAGTAGAGGTTTCTTTTAAAAGTCGTTAGTTGTATTGGACAACTTCCTTTGGAGCATCCCTTCTTGCCACATGTAATACACATGTTAAACGTAGGTATTTTGTCACGAGATTTATTGTAGCCCTTAGGTTTGAATCCTAGCGCATGTTTAGAGGTGGATTAGCCATCTTGAATTTGAGATAGCAAGGTGGAGGACCTCATATATTTTTTATTGTTATCTAGCTCTATTTTAGCACTGCTTAACTTGTTTGTTAAAAGAGTGTTTTGTTCAGAAATCTCTTGAAGACTTTTCTTCAGCCTAACAATCTCCTTTTATAAGGCTTCTTAAATCAGTGTGGATTTAATTTTTCCTTTGAAGGAATATTCTTTTAAGGAGCCTCTCAAAAGATGGCTTTCATCTTCAAGAACTTTATGATATATTCTCAGAAAGGCATAGTCCTTCATTAGTTGATCTTGTTGAATCTAAATACACAATCATCAATCCAATGCAATAGAATATTAAATAGGAACGTTCCTTCACCCATAATTATCTAAGTGTTGGACAAAAAAAAACAAAATAACTTGAGAGAAAAATTTAAAACACAAGCTTAGAGACTTTTAGCTATGTCTATCAAAAACTGTGCCAGATGGAGTCACAAGTGTATTTATAGGTAGGCTATGGATTCTTAAGCAAATACTTTAACCCTTGAAAATTACATATTAATTTCTTCTCATCAAAGAAATTATCATATATGCATTACTTAGAGAAAAATTAATTAACTAATATATTACTTTTCTTGGAAGATAAGGTAAATATTTTATTACCAGATATGTGAGTCACAATAAATTCTTTAAAAGATACATAATATTTCATATCCCACTTGATCCACATATCAAAATTAAACAATTCTTTATGAGTAAAAATAAATAGTATGGTCATAAACTTACATTCACTCAACTTGATAGTTATGCTACAACGAATATATTAATACAAGAATCATGGTGGTCATTTTCTTAATCAAACACTTCCTTTCATGTATTACGATGTGCAATATGTTCAAAATAAAGTGTCCAACAATCTTATGAATAAGATTAATATAAATCATTCAGAGTTCAACTTTATTTGATTCAATAATCATAACATAATTCATGAAAACCAAAATTTGCACCTGTCATGTATAATAAAGAAACAATATTATCTAGATAAAGTGTTAGAAAACAAAAGAAAGACTACAATGAGTTACTAAGTCTCTTTCGGGTTACATAATCCTTAAAAATATTAGCTGGTAAACCTTTAGTTATGGGATCAAAAATTGTCATATCAGTACTAATATGTTCAAAATTCATATCTTTCTTCTTCATATGGTCTCTAACCATCAAATATTTTATCTCGATATACTTACTTTGGTTGCCACTCTTATTATTTTCTGAAAAGAATACCACGGTTGAATTATCATAAAATATTATCAATGACCTTGAAATAGAATCGACAACTTTAAGGCCTAAAGGGAAATTCTTCAACCACGCCTGTGATGTAGTTTCATAATATGCTATAAATTCAGCTTTCATTGTGGATGTTGCAGTAATGATTTGCTTAACACTTCTCCAAGATACAACACCTCCAGTAAGAAAGAAAATGTATCAAGAAGTAGATTTACCACTATCTTTACATCTACCCAAATCAGAGTATGAATACCTAATGACTTCCAATGAGTTAGAATATTTTTAAGTGAGCTCAAAATCGGTGGTTCCTTACAAATATCTCAAAATCCTCTTACCATCTTTTCAATGATCAAAACTAGGGTTAATTTGATATTTATCAAGCATTTCTACCGCAAAGGCAATATCAGGTCTAGTGCAGACTTGTGCATACATAAGGCTCCCAACAAGTGAAACATATGAAATACCTTTAATTTGCTCTTGTTCCAACGCATTATGAGGATATTGATTTAATGAGATTTTTTTTACCTTTAATGATAGTGATGCTATAGATAAATAGTTTTTCATTCAATATCTGTCTAGGATTCTCTTAATGTAGGACTTTTGAGATAGTCCAAGCAATCTTTCAGATCTATCTTCGCAAATCTTTTTGCCAACGACATTGGAGGTTTCACTCATATCCTTCATTTTACAATTTTGGATATAAACTATTTCGTCTCATGTAACAATCTCATATCACTACTAGAAAGTAATCATATAGGACTAGGAAAATATATTTTCTCTCAGTTATCTTAAGTTATATAAATTAAGCAAAGATAATATCTGTAAATCCAAATGAATAAACAACATTATTAAACTTAATATACCATTATCCTGAATCATGTTTTAGTTCATAAATGGATTTATTTAACTTACAAACTATAATGAATCTAAAGGTTATTTTTGGTAATTTTTTAAAAGTACCATTTTATCCCTCTTAATAGTTGTCCCTAGTCATATTTGTCTAGCTTATGTGGTTGGTTTTGAAATCAGAGCTAAAAGATGTAAATTTTGAGAAATTTTCACTTTTTGAAAGCTGTTAAGTTAAAATAGTTGAATTTAGTCAACATTTGGAGTTTCGAGTCTCAAAATAGAATTTTGTCAGTCTATCGCTTTGAAATGTGAAATTGGTCTAGGTATACCTTTGGTATTAGTTTTGCGCTTCTCGTGGTAATTTTCTGAAAAGCTAGTAAATATGACAAAGTTCTTTTCTGAAGGAGATGGTTCAGGATATTATCTTTGATGTGGGATGGAAAATCTTTTGGTTTGACATTGTATATGATTGGAAAGATTGGAGAAATAGTTTTTGGGCTCTTGACAGAAAATATGGAAAGAAATTATATTTTCCTTTGATGTGTCTTGCTTCAAACTTCCATTGAGAGAATCAGTTTGCCCATCTTAAGAGTTGAGCCTGTGGGAGCATCTTTTGTTTGAACTGTAACGTCTTAGGAAACGCTAACATATCCATTTCTATGAGGAAGTGTTGACCAATTAGATGAAACCAGATTTTTTTCAATTCCCCCCTTGATTGCCAAGATTTCCTTGTAGGTGGAATGGTAGTGAAGTTCTCCATTTTTGAATTATCCACTCTTATAGCCTATATTTTTCTCTTTCTATTTTCTTCTTCAAGAAGAAATGCACCCCAAAATTTATCACTTGCATCATTCTGTAGGACTCTTCTTCTTGTTGCTGGAATTTTTAAATATGGCAAGCTCTTTGTTAAAGACTTTAGTTTCTTAATTGCATTTGTGCATGCTTGACTCCTTGGCGGAGCATCTTTCCTGAGTTGATTAGTGAGAGGTGTCCTGTATTTGACCAAATCATGAATGAATTCTGCCATGTAATTCACTATACCCAAGAATTTTTGGATTTGCTTGAACGTAAAATTTTCATCCGAAAAATGGTCAAGTTGTGTTTCAATGTGCGGTTGAAGCTAGTATTGACCATTTGAGATGTGTATCCCCAAGAAGTCAATGTCTATTTCCCAAAGATCATTTTCTTCTCTACAAGCATGATTTCATAATTCTTTTACCAAGTCATGAAATTTTGATAATAGACTGTAATGGGAGTCTATGTCTGGTGAGAGTAGGATTATATCATCAATGTAGATCAAACTATTTTCCATGATAGGTTGGAATTTTTTTGTCATAGCTTTCTAGAACAAAGATGGAGCTGGTTTGAGTCCAAAAGGGATAACCGTCCAATAATAGTGTCTTTCGGGTATACAGAACCTTGTCTTAGGCCTTTCAACTGGATGGATGTCCAGTTGCCAAAAATCCAGATTTGAGATCGAACTTTGAGAAGATATTTTCCTGAGGAAGCTCTTGAAATAGTACTTCTCATTTTAGTAGAGAAAATTTATCATCTTCAAGAAAGTGAGTAAGAGGTTGATAATTGATAACCAACCTCAATTTCCCTCTAGCTTGTTCAAATCTTTTGTTGACATAAAACGCCTCACAAGCCCACTGTGATTTGGTGTTTTTTATGAGCATTTCTGCTTGTAACTGATCAACTTCTTTTTTATGGCCAGGGAATAGTGATCTGGATTCATACCTTTGTGTCTTGCTTTTGTAGGATTGATATCTTCGTTTCTTCTGAAAGGCAAAGATACAAAGAACTCCGAATTTTTTAAGGAATTCCGTGTGGGATTCTGCACAAGAAGTACTAGCTATTTCTTCTTTCATTGGAGATAGTGGAAAGATAGAATTTCCACTGGATACAGATATAATGTCCTGGATAGAATTTCCACTGGATACAGATGTAATGTCCTGGTCCAAGGAAACAAATAATTTTTATGTTTAAGACCTTTTTTGCTCCAGGATACCCTTTTGAGATTCTATAGGATATCAAATCCGATCAAGAGATCTTTGCCTGACAATTCTGATCCATAGACTTGCAATTGAATAATGTTACGGTAGCTTCCTTACTCTTATGACTTACACAACAAGGAATGCACAATTACACACCAAGTTTTGCTTCCTTGGAGTTGAATTACTGGGATGTGGCTTCATCATTGCACCTCCTCATCTATATCATCACTAGTCTGGCTTGACAATTGAATATAATGTTACTGTAGCTTCACCCTTATGACTTAGCTGGGTTGGAGCAATTATTCTTCAATAAAACCATAGCTCTGCGAAGCAGATTGTTATTCATGAACGCTGATATTCACGTTTCATTTTCCTCCACTCCCATGGCATACCAGGATTTTTGGCTGCCCACAAGCCAATTCATTTTGCTCTGAGGTTCTTTCTCCCACTAAAACCATAGAGAAAAATATTTAGAAAAATTGCCTTGGTAAGTCTAAAGCGACATAAATGCAGATTACCTTTTCTAATTCCGGTCGCTTGTCATATGTGAGGTATAGTGCCAGGCCAAGCCCCTCTTTAACATCACTTCCTACAAGAGAAACCAACTTAGAGCTGGAAGAATCTTAATTGAATAGCTGAGAGAAGAATCTTAATCTGAAAGTGTGTTTCAGATTTCTGTACCTGTGCAAATATGCCAATGCAGTATATATTCCCCCACACAGCGGCCACAACGGTCCACGTCAGAGACTAAGACCCTTAAACTCTTACCCTGAATAAGTTTAGTCAGTTCTTCCTTGGCATCTTTACCATATGGCATTGTACTTTCTGGTGCATCTATACCGCTGATTTCTTCTTTATTCGTTATATTCAAATTTTATATAAATAGCATAACTCTGTTTAAAATAAATAAATAGGGGAAGTGTCTTAATACCTTAAGCTGATCCTATATTTTCGAGAAAGAACTTCTTCATGGTTCACTGGTATCATCCTTTGACAGAATCTCAACTCAGAAAAGTGGAGGTAATGAATTGGGTGAATGAAAATTAGAGACAAAGCTATGCTTATGCAACTGACCTGTATCCTGAATCTATGATCTGTTTGTGCAGTTCATCAGCTTTTGCGTAATTCTCCAGAGCCTGTGCTTTTGATCTTTGAATTGCCGCAGCTAGCACATCCCTTGGGAGACACAACGATTCTCTAGGATCTGTCGTACTAACATATACTGTAACTGTCGTAGCACATAAATATTAAGAGTATCACAATAATTGTTAAAAAATTGCAGATTCAGAGGCTAAGCAAGTTCCTGAGATGGTAAGGTTCTTACAGGGAGAGTATGCAATTCAAACTTGAGTCCTTGTGGGTGTGATGCAGGAGCACCATCACTAGTTAGTTCTACAAGGGAGTAGTGAGGAAGAGGAAGACCATAGAAAACCAGTAACCCCTGAAATCAAATAACAAATTTATGACAATTTTGCTAGACATCACAACAAGGAGAGGAAAATTTAGTACAAATTTACAACCTCAACATCTGCTTTCTGATGTCTCTTCAGGTGTTTTAGGAGGCAGCTTTGTTTCTCTCCATGTATCTGAAAGTTTCTTATACCTTTATTTATTACCAAAGTTTATACAAGTTAGGAACGCAATCTTACATGTCAAACCAGATTACATAGAACAACAGCTATTCTTAATAACTGGAGCTACTACTCCCAATTCTGTCAGAGAAATAAAGTTTGAGCCTTCTTGGATGATACAACATGCTGACTCAGTCCATCAGGAACCCAAGGGAAAAACAAAGATTTAACTTTTACATAGAATGAGAGCTGACATTCTTGATGAACAAAACAGAAAATTCAGGTTCAACGGACAATAGCGAGAAAGAAAAAAGAAGAAAGCATTACCTAGGAGTTGATTCGGAAGTTGTACAGACCCTGTGCTAGAGCTGAAACACCGTGATGATGGACAGGGGAATCAGAATCTGCTGAAGGTTAGCAGCAATAACTATACAAAAATCTTAGAGCGTTTCCCATCCCCGGGATCCATCTAACTTATTCTTTTCTGGTTGAGTTTCTCCAAGGAGAAAGGAAAAAGAAGCCAATTCAAGATTATTATGTTCAGGGAAAGAAAAAAAGAGGGATTCAGCTTTTAGATTAGAAGAAGATAATATCTTATTAATTTAAAAATATTTTCAAGGCAAACCTATGTTGGTTCAAATCATGTCATATAATTTAGCTCTTCCTGAATTTGTATTTTGCTCATCCAACAAATATAATATATTTGCCTTTTTCTCTAACAAACTTTTATTTTTTAAATTAAAAGTATTTCTTTTTATTATTTCATTAAAAAAAATTGTCATGTAATAACTCACTTTATTAAACAGTATTGCATCAGGCTAGTGGTTATACTAATAATCACTATATTAAAATAAAAATAAAAAATAAATGAAAATTAGAATAAAGAAGTTCCCAAGTTCATACGAGTCAGTATTCCATTTATAGACAATTTATTTTATTGATTGAATTGTTTCAATAGCTGACTTCCATATGTTGTTATTAACAAAACTTTAACATTTGAGATCTGATTTGAATTTTTCTGTTCCGTTTTGAATTTCTTTTTTATCAAAGGCTTGTGATTATTGATCTCTTGAAAAACTCAACTATGAGTTGTTGAAATTTTATGTTCGATATGAATATTTTGAATTGAATTTTCCCTATAATTGTTATCATGAAATCAAATTTGGGCTATTAAATTGAAAATTCACTGTGAACCATAGGATGATTTTTTATGAGTGAATTCAAGCTCAGGTATAAAATCACAAGAAAATAACTTTGAATTATTTTTTAAAAGTTATGTGGATATTTCTAATTAAAAAATTATATTTTTTAATTCGAAAACTAAAGTCCGCTACATAGAAGCGAAATATGCTATATTTTTTGAATGATACGGATATATGTGAGCCCCTTTTTAAAACAAGGGTAATCAACCCTAATCTACAAAGTTTGAAGGGTACATCTGGAGCTTTTCCCTTGAAAATATCCGAGTATTCATATTTCATTGGAATGTCCTAGCCACGCATCAGCTGTGCTAGTGAGAAGGTTGACCATGATAGGAGCTAGGAGCGGTAAATATTGGCCCAGACAAATGAAGAGTGAGGCTATTAGATTGTGTTCATCAGAAAATCGTGTGATTGCGATAACAATAAAATTTCTAAAATGGGTTAAAGGCAAGTGAATAAAGATTGATCAAAATCCTTTTTCGGTTAAGTCGAAAAAACAAGAATAGATCAAAGTATATAAACTATGTTAAGAACACGAACAAGAATCGAAAAATAAATCAATAAGAGAAATGAGAAGATCGTGGTTTTTTTTATTCCAAGACCTTGCTAATGGAGTTTATGTTTTATCAGTGAAAATGAGATCATCTCTTTTTATACATAAATTTACTTAAAAGGGCAAAAAGGGCTACCCATCGCCTATAAAAAAGCTATTATGAACAGTATTAAAGTAATGTCACGTGTCTGAAGGTTGAAACTAGGCTCGAGGCTAGCACTAGTTAGGCAAGAGTCTAGGGTCGAGAGAAGGAGTTCCCTTAAAGACAGCAACATTAATCTCCTGATATGGAAGGAGTCTCCCTTGAAGTGTCACCTTTTCAAGATACATTAGTGATACTAGTTATAAAATGTTATCGAGCTAGGGTTAGAGACATCATTGCATGCCTGATTACTATTAAGCCAATGCTTTCACATGGAATCTTAACTGGTTTTTTTGCTAGGATCGAATTTCACCCCATATAGATGCTCCCCCATTTTTCAGCCATGTTATCAAATTTGGATTGGATCGGCCGGTCCGACTGGTTAGTTCGGGAACCGGACACCAGATCGGTTTGGTCCTCTTTAAAAAATTGCTGGAAAGCGACTCGCTCAAACTTGGTCAAAACCCAA
>JBDJHY010167079.1:0-11768 GCA_039654485.1 Withania somnifera | reverse complement strand
ATGCCTCCAATTCTTAAGCGTAAACACTATCGCCGCCAACTCTAAGTCATGAGTGGGGTAGTTACGCTCATGCACCTTCAGTTGCCTTAAAGCATATGCAATAACTCAACCCTGCTACATCAATACAAAACCCAAGCCAACACCGGATGCATCACAATACACGGAGAATCCCTGACCCTCTACTGGCAAGGTCAACACTAGCACTGAAGTCAGCAAGTCCTTGAGCTTTGAAAAGCTCAATTCGTACTCATCAGACTATTAAAATTCAACATCCTTCCTAGTTAATCTGGTCAAAGGTGTTGCAATCAACAAGAAATCCTCAACAAAAGGCCGATAATATCTAGCCAAACCTATAAAATTATGAATCTCAAAAAAAAAAGTTGATCTTGGCCAATCACGTACTGCCTGAATCTTTGATGGATCAACTTTAATTCCATCCTTGGACACTATATGTCCCAAAAATGCAACGGACTCTAATCAAAACTCATGCTTTGAGAACTTAGCATATAACTTATGTTCTCTCAGTGTCTGGAAAATCAATCTCAAATGCTTCTCTTGATCGGACTTATTCTATGAATACACCAAGATATCATCTATAAATACAATCAAGAACAAGTTTAAGTAGGGCTTAAACACCCTATGCATCAAATTCATAAATGTTGTTGGGGTATTAGTCAACCCAAAAGACATCACCAAGAATTCATAGTGACCATAACAGGTCCTGAAAGCTGTCTTAGGAATATCCTCTATATGAATATGCAGCTGATGGTAGCCAGACCTCAAATCAATCTTAGAGAATACTGCTGCCCCCTGAAGCTGATCAAATAAGTTATCAATTTTGTACATAGGATATCGGTATTTCACAGTAACTTTATTCAACTACCGATAGTCAATACACATTCTCATCGTACCATCTTTCTTCTTTACAAAGAGAACTTGTGCACCCCAAGGTGAAACACCAGAACAAACAAAACCTTTGTCCAAAAAATCTTGGAGCTAAACTTTCAAATCTCTTAACTCAGTGGGAGCCATATGATATGGAGCCATAGAAGTGGGCTTAGCGCCTGGGTCTAAATTAATAGCAAAATCAATATCTCACTCTTGTGGTAGGCTTGCTAGGTCGGTCGAAAATACATCAAGAAACTCAGAAACAATAGGAACAGACTCAGGAGTAGGGGTGTCAACCTGAGTATCACAAATATATGCTAAGTATGCCAAACACCCTCTCCTTACTAGTCTCCTAGCCTGAAGGCATGAAATAAAGCCTATCGGTGCACGGCTACTAGAACCCTACCATACAACCAGAGGTGAACCTAGTACCGCTAAGGTGATATTCTTGGCATAATAATCCAAAATCGCACGATGTAGAGACAACCAATCCATACCAAGAATAACATCAAAGTCTATCATGTCTAGTAAAATCAAGTCAGCCATGTGTCTAAACCGCCAACAGAAATCAAACATCATCAAATCACCCAATCCACAACTAAAAAATCCCTTACCGGGGTAGCAACACACATAGACATAGACATCATATCACTGGGCAACCCCAAATTGGGTGTAAAATAGGATGACACATAAGAACATGTAGACCTAGGGTCAAATAAGGCTGACATAGGTATGGAATACACAGAAATCAAACCTGTAATCACCGCATCTGAAGCCACAGCCTCTGGTCGAGCAGGAACAACATAAAGTTGGCGATCATCACCATGTCAAACACCACCGTGACAGCCGCCCTTACCACGCTAACCACCACCTCTTTGACCTCCAGTGCCCCCACCTCTAACCGGAGGAGGCACTGCTCTCACTGGCTGTGTTGATATTGGAGCAGGCTGAATAGCTCCCTTTTGAGGACAAAACCTAGCATAATTACCTACAAGTCCACACTGAAAACATGACACAAATGGCCACTCTATCGGCTCCTCTACCAAAACCCATCTGTCCCATCTGATGTGACGATTTAGACCATCGTGAAAACTGTGCAGGAGATGGAGATAAAACTTGTAATGATGCCTGAATCGGCATGCTAAACTGGCCCTGTGACTAATGGAACTGACCATGGCCCCTAGAACGGGACCCACTATAACCTCCCTAAAACATTGGACCCTTTTTATTGTGCTAACACGTCTCACGATAGAGGGCTTCCATCAAGTTTGCATGATCCACCACGTCTTGGAATGGATGAACTTTAGAAACCAATAATCTTACCAGCTCGCAGAGCCTATCCCTCAACCCGTAAGAAATATTCGGACTCTCTCCGCCTCTATCTGTATGAACTCAACCCTATAAACCGAGAGCTGATGGAATCTAGCCTCATATTCAACAACTATCATCGAACCCTACTCTAACTTTTGGAATTCTTCCCTCAGGCACTCTCTCTCGGCCCAGGAAACAAACTTCTTCATAAATACCTCATAGAATTAAACCCAAGACTCTGATAGGTGGTGAAGGCTATGCCATGGGTCTGCAACACTTGCATGTTAGTTAACCTCTCTTCACACTCAACTATAAATTTGTAAGCATCCTCCCCTAGTGCTCCAGTGAATCTAGAGGGGGAGAGATCTAACCTCAAGAATCTAGCCAGGAGCTTCTGCTCTATGTCTGACATAGTTGAATGTTACTTAATAGCAGGAGCAACGATAGGTACTGGAAAAACCTAAACAGGAGTAAAAGTCAATTTCGAACCCATGGGTGGCACTATCTGTACTGTAGGCTGAGATATCGGGGCTGCTGGCTATGTTCCATCTATAGGAGTGCCTCTTAAGTAACTAATTAGCTGCCATATCATGATGAAAATATCTGGAGATGATGTTGCATTAGGTGTAGGAATAGCTGCTGGTGCCACAATAGGTGCTTCAGGAACTGGTGGAACCTCTACAGTAGTGGCTGGAGTACGCAATTCAGCTGGTGCCTCAGTTGACCTCTTAGATGCAGTTGAACGTTTGCGCGATATCTGCGAAAGAGTGATAATAATGAGTGAGAATTTCAAGAAACCTTCAAGGATATACACACGA
Organism: Withania somnifera; assembly: GCA_039654485.1. Classification (NCBI taxonomy): domain Eukaryota; kingdom Viridiplantae; phylum Streptophyta; class Magnoliopsida; order Solanales; family Solanaceae; genus Withania; species Withania somnifera. Next base: position 8,751 of record JBDJHY010167079.1, on the reverse strand, counting down.
TATAGGATTCAAAAGAAAGAGTCAATTTTTACTAAATGTCACTATAGCCTCCCGAAGATAAGCAACGGACGTCTCTATGCCAATTCGCAGGACTCTACTAGACATTGGTTCTGTACACTGCCACCGATGAACCTAGGCTTTGATACTAACTTGTCATGATCCTATTTTGCAGATCATGATGGCACCTACTATACCACTAGTAGGAGACCCTGGAGACCCAAACCCTGTAGTATAGAGCCAAAGTGGAGGAATACTATATCATTTGCGGAGGTATTTCAAAAAAAAATCAAAAGTAATAATATACAGAAGTCTTAAAGAATAAAATATACAACCAAAAATCCAGGATCAGTGAAAAACGAACCATTAAGTTCAGAAATGATAAAAACTGAAATTAAGTATAGTAAATCTGCATCTCCGAAATATAAAGATATCAAATAAAAATGTCTAAGCTGAAGAGAAGTAGGTAAAACCAGATGCCTATCTCACCCTGAATCTCTGAATAAAGTATAAATTGCACGAACTGTTAGCGGTAATCACGATCAAGAACTTGTACTCAGATTTGCACATACGCAAGTGTAGTATGAGTACAAGCTGTCAAAGTAACCCATACCCAGTAAGCTTCAAGGGCCCACTGAGCACATAACAATAATAAAAGCAGTAAATAACAGAATATAAGAAAAAGGGTCACAGAAGCAAATAGTTCAATACGAAAAATCTAGCAACTCAAGTACGAATCAAGTTTCACATAGACTGATATCGCTAGCTAATCACATAAAAAGGATCGCAGGCAATGAAAGAGAACGTACCTGGCATCCTTGCAATAACATATGTGAAATATAATAAATAGGAATTAAAAGAAGATAAGAGTAGAACATGGTCGGTATACCGATATCATTAAGTGAAAGGGTAAATAACTAATTAGGAGTGTAAGGCACAAATCCCACATAACAGAAGCAACAAGTAACCAATAAGGACAACTAAGCCATAATATGACTAATAAAGTAAAGTAATTAAATGCTGATAAGTCCCCCATAAAAAATAATGCATAGATAGAAAAGGCGCTCACTTGTAGGCATCACCATACTACCAGTGGTACCCTGAAGAAAATAAGTGTAGAAAGTAAGCATACACATGAACGTCATCAAAACCTCACATCCCACTGTCAGAACTGCAATGACTATATCAACAATATCCACCGGCATCTCATGCCTCAAATTAGTAACATCCGCTAGCCGTACTCGGCAGGTCAAGGCGTACAATGTTGGTATATCATAGGGTATCACCACTAGTCCTCAATAAATCAGTATCATCATGTTTCCACAATCAGTAGTACCACGTGTGTCAAAAAGTTATACTCACTACCATACGGTAACGGACTCAAGTCCAGTGTTGTACTCACTGCCGAACGGAGTCAGTCTCAAGTCCTAGTATTTATTAGTGAAAATATATTTCTCGATGCCAGGAGATAAAGCCTGGACTAAAACAAGTGAACACGTTATTACTAGGTGCTTGATACACTGTCGAGACTAAAATAATAAAAGATAATTACTTATATTATTAAAGTGTTCTCACTTATTCTTTTATTCCGCTATTAACTTTATCATCATATCATCCGCTAGCTATCATGGCTCATAAATCAGGTGGTGATACTACCCATCCCCAATGTACTCTCATCGGAGCCATAGGCCCGGCCTCTTATGTCATGAATGCACAGAATATCAAAAACATATATATCAACATATAATCATGAAATATCCACAGCATATGGCTTGCACAGACATCTCTAATCAAATGCTAAGTCATGAGCCCCATATCACTCGGGTGCTAAAATATCAATATCAACATGGAACGAACGAAAGAACGAGACACGGTTAATATACAGCCTATCTACCTAACCTACGGATGCTATTTAGTATAGTTATTAAAGTTATAAGACCAGAGATAGCCCTACGGAGCCTACCTATCGTTCAGCAATAAAGTACTACAAAATCATGAATCTTACTCCGACTATCGTCAAATAGTTTCCGAATGAACTAAAATTTGTGCCAATGTATTCTATATGTTAGTACGAGTCTAACAGTATAATTTATTCTAAATTTTGGACTAGGAAATAAATCGGGCCCTAAATGGGCTGGTGGGGACCGCTCGCCGAAACTGAAAATAAATTTCATTATGGGGTTCCCAAATTTACTAGAAAAACGTGCTCCAAAATTAAGCACAATTTGAGTGCGAGAAGATTTGATCCTAACGGGGTCAAAGATTCAATCTTTATGGATTTAACGTTGGAATTTCAGTGTATAAATGATACTAGGAACAATGTATACTCAACTAATGAAGAATTACACGAAAATATATATATTAGGATATTATTTTATCAATTTCAAGTCTTGGAGCCATTATTGGTGGAAGCTATGAATTTGAAGCGTAAAAAGGGAAGAAAACTTACCCAAAACGTGGAAGAATCGAAGAACAATGACTTAGGATTTTTTTATCCCCCTTGGAACGTTTTTTGGGAGGAAGCTTCCGCTCATAAACTAATTGTAATAGAGTATGATTGCTGAAATAAGAAGTTGGGGTCTTTCAGGACATTATATACTGCCATCTTATTGGATGGGCCAGGGCCCAGGAAAGTCCCTGGGCCACTTCTATAATATCATAAAAAAAAGTAAGTACAGAAGCTGAGGTGAGGTCATGCAGAGCTGAGCTCACCGAGGTGAGGTGATGAAGTGACGAGGTGATGACATGATTAATATGAAGTGGCTGAGATGAAGTGACGAGGGTATGAAGTGACTGAGATGAGGTCATGGTGAGGTGAGCTCGCCGAGGTGGGCTAGCTGAGGTGAGCTAGCTGAGGTGAGGTAGATAAGGTGAGCTAGTTGTGGTGAGCTAGATGTGGTAAACTAGCTGAGATGAGCTAGCTGAGATGAGCTAGATGAAGTGAGCTAGCCGAGGTCGAGATCAGTTGCTGGCTTCTACTGCAGATTTTCAGGATCTCCAATCGGGATTTTGGTATTGAAATGGAGTCCAAATTTGATAAACCAAATATGAATTTTGAGTGAAAAAACACATTTAGGACTCAAAGAAATCAAAAAAATTGACATCGGTGGTCATTTTAGCGAAAAGGACCCCACAATAAAGCTTTAACAAACTAGGAAATTTCCAACTTTCCGCAAAACAGCTCAAATCAACCACGAACACCTTCGGAAGTGTACCAAGGGTCAAAATAGCCTAAATTTACCATTCCATATCTAATAGAAGCGTCATAATTCCGATCTAAAACTCCAAACACCAAATTACCATCCAAGCTCCACTTTAGGCCATGAACTTAACTAGAATCCACAAATTGGAATATATTGTAAATGATAACTCCAAACACAAACTTAAGGTCAATCTCAACTTTGCTTGGCATTTCAGAGCTAACGAAACTGTTAGAATTTAATTTTGAGCTAATCTTGAAGGAAAGTTGAAATTGGTCAACAAGTATTTAGTTTAGGCTCTAAAAGAGGCAATTTGATGTATTTCTCAACCGAGTTGCCAAGATCTGAACTGTCGGTCCCAGTAAGTCATAAATTACTTGGTACAACTAGAGAAATGCTTTAGCATGGAAAATGTCATGTATTTATCATAAATAACCATGAGGTTCAATACATTATATAAGTTATGTCTCAAAGTTAGCCCAAGGAGTCTACCTGTTTTTCGATGAATATAGCTCGGTAACACACGGTGATCAACTTGTCTAATATGAAATGCCCTCAAAATGCCTCAAAAATTATGAAATATGAGTATACATGTAAGGATGAGTCCAATAATGTAAATTATACTACATTCCAGACTGGGCCAAAAATCAGGCCTAAAATGAGGCACCAGGACCTGCTAACTAGACCTAAAAATGAACTACTCCATGAAGTTTCTAACATCACTAGGAAATCGTTCTTAAAATATGAGAACAATCTTAGTAAGGAATGCTCCTCAAAATATCCGTACAAGAAGATAAATAGAGCCAAAACTTTAAAATGTTGAAATAGGGAATGGAGGAATTACGTACCAAAATACCAATAAAATTCCGATTGTGGATTGGAGTCAAGCTCAGTGCACCCAATGTGGTCAATAAAAAACTATAAATTGACAAATTACTGAGAATATTATATCTTGATTGCAAGGAAACAATGGTGGAATATCACAATTTTTAGGGAAATTCAAATAGGAAAAGCTTACGTGCTTTGAAGGAAACCATAAACCATGCATGAAGAACCAATACCTTTATAATTTATAGTGATTTTCGAACACTTGATCAGGTTTTGAGAGGGTCTAGAGTGATAAAGGTTTTAGAGTTGATTCTAAAAATTTGAGAAAGAAATCATTTATAGACCTTTCAGCTATTCAACACGATCGTGCAAAATAGTGACCTTGCAGAATAGCATGATTATACTAGGGTGTTGCAACCGCGTCAAAATGAATTCTAGGATTTTGCACTACTAACACGATGGGAGAGAGATCGCCCTAAATGGGAACCTAGGGAAATAGCCACATCAGTGCTGAGGGAGCACAATCGTGCTAAAGGGATGGGCTAGGAATTAGCAATATCAAGCACCACTAGAATGGAATCATGCAAAATAAAGGTACATCCCTTTAGCTTTATCAATTTTGGCTGAATCGATATCACCATTACATGAGATGGACAACCTTGTGCTATAATGCACCACAAAACCAGCAACACTTTGGATTTTAAACATGGTCTTCAGGCCCACCGGAACTGACACAGATAAATGAGATATGCAACCATACCCAAAATTACATTTTGGACTCAACAACATAGTAAAAAATATGATATGGTGTCATTTCATAGAAATGTTTATCAAGTCAATACTTAGGCTAAACAACCTAAGTTTCATAAAACCATCCGAAATCACACTTGATACCTTGGAAAATGGACCAACACTCTATATAGCCTAAAGTAGGTATTCCAGAACTGATGGTGTAGTTAGATTTCTGATTCGATGCTTAAATTATTGAATGTTGACCAAAGTCAAACATCCAACAACCATTTAACTGTTATCCCATCAAATAAGATAAACTCACATCTAAAGCTCCTATACCCAGACAAAAGGTCAACCTAGACTAAAAATATATGTTTCAAAGCTAATGAACTATTGGGATTCAATTTTGAGCTCATATTGAAGGAATATTGACTAAAGTCAATGAGTACCTAAGTTCGGGCTCTAAAATAGGAAAAGTAAGATAACTCTCAACCGAACCTCTAGGGAGATTGACTATTGATCCCAATAGGTCATAAATGACCCAAGAAACCTATCGGAATGCTATAGAAAATAAGATAATATGTAAAACACATAAATAACTGTAAGGGTCATTATATCTTGTTAGGTTTTGCACCCTTGGCTCGGTTCTTTAGTTTGCTTCTTTGTTACGCATTAGTGTTGTATTCATGATTATTGTTAAAGTGTGACCATCAGTGATCTTGATAGACTCAAAAATATAGATGGTGGAATTATCGGGAATGTACATGCGTCTTAGACATCGACTAGCTGGTTCTAGATGTTGTAGTACCTACTCCCAGGTAGGGCCAACAAGACTTGTTTGAGGTAATATTGTGGTTGAGTATTTCATAGTCATAACATTGGTTTTGTGTATTGATTTCTATTGTTTTATTTCCAAGAGCCCAATGTCACTTATTTGAAACTTTTTCAAGGCCTTGTGGGCCCTTTTTCAGTATGATGGAACTAAAATGAGTACTAACTAATGATTTTACTAGTGTTTGATGATAAATGGAATAATCGAGCTACAATCACTATTTTGATATATTACCAGACTCAGTAATATCCGAGCACTACACATTGATGACTTATACTAGTTTTAGCCTCGGTGATGCCTAAGCAACAATATTGAGATTATAATGACATATACCCAATAATGCTCGATAATTTATTCATACACTAATATTTTGAGATGATGGTTTTAATATGAGCATTTAGTCAGTATACGGTGATGCCCACCATGGACCTTACTAATTTGGGTTGATATGTGACCTAAGGAGAGGTATATAGGAAAATAATTCCATGGGTCTTGCCTACCTTATCTATGAGTAATGGATGAGGAGCATACATATTTACTTCAACTTTCATCATATCATTATGCATATTATCACCTTAAGTTCTGTTTGCTAGTTGTACTCTCCTATAGTATGGAATGCAAGAGGGTTTGTATCCCTCGGTCGTTTGGGAGGCCATTGAGATTTCTCTAATTTATAACTTTTTGGATATACTATTAAAAGTTGGATTCATATTTTTTGGGTTTCGTTTCATGCCTTGTATTTCTTTACCTAATGTAGTTAGTCTTTGTTTCCTTTCTCATTATTGAAGTTATCAGTATACCGATATTCCTATTATTTTATCTTTTTTGTTAGTTAAGCATGGATTCAAGTAAGTTCCCTCCATTGGTTTCCTAAACCTTCCTTATTGTTAGCTAGTTATCTAGGGTATTTTCCTGTCTTTATCCTATTAGCTAGTTTCTCTATTTGATCTACTTGTTTGTCTTTTGTGACTTATTTTCCTTATCTATCTATTTACTAATTTTATTTCTTATATGATCCTAGTCGGTGATGTCCCCTACCTACTAGGTACTCATTTCTTTAGTACTCATGCTATACTTCTGCATCTCTTTGGTGCAGATTCGAGTATGAGTCATCCCCGCTGATTTCAGATTGTACTAATTATCTTAACTCAAGGTAGACGATGGCTTCTGGTGTCCAGATCTTGACTTTAGCTTCTTTATAATTTCCTTCTATCATTTTATATTACTAAAGACAGATACTACATTTTCTTTGTCAGACTTTTTTTATTTCAAAAGTTGTTGTAGTGACTCATGTACTTTGATATCAGTTTTTTGAATTTTATTATTTTATTAGACTTCTAGCAAATCCCAGTCCCTTACCATATGTCTTATCTTTATCTTTTATTTTTTATATCGCCTTGTGTACTTATTAGGTGGTTATCCAATGATGGTTATGTAGGTTCTATTATAACCTGAGAAATCAGATTGTGATGCTTAACACTGGCCAATATCCTCCTAAATTATGACAACTAAGCTAACCAATAGGTTTGAAAAATAATAAATTTCTAAGGCCAACCATGTCTTCAAAAGTAATAATGAAGCTAAACTACCCATTTTGACAAACTTTCAGGTCAAGGCATCACCTTTCATGTTTCCCTTGACCAAATGGTATAAAATTGTGAGGTCGTAGTCCTTCAATAGCTCCATCCATCTATGCTACCCTAAATTGAGCTCCCACTAGCTCATGATATAATGAAAACTATGTTGGTTAATAAAACTCTAACGCTGAACACCATATATATAGTGACTCCAGTTCTTAAAGGCGAAATCCACTACTACCAACTCCAAATCGTGAGTGGGGTAGTTTTCTCATAATCCTTTAGCTGCCCTAAATCATACACAATTTCCCGACCCTTTTTCTTTAGAATACACCCTAACCCAAAAATAGATACATCACAATAAATAAAAAAGCTTCGGCCCTCTGTCAACTATGTTAGAACTGGCCCTGAGGTCAATAAGGATTTAAGGTTGAGAAAACTCTCCTTACATTCCTCTAAGAACTGGAAAGGAACATCCTTACTAGTCAATCTAGTAAAGGGCACTGCTATAAAGTATTTACAGTACCCTGCTAACCTAGAAATTTGCAGATCATAGAAAGAGAAGTTGGTCTGGGCTAATCACGAATTGGGTCCATATAATCCCATCATTAGACACCAATGTCCTATGAATGCTACCGAATCCAACAAAAAATCACAATTTGAAAATTTAGTATAAAGCTGCTTTTATATTAAGGTCTAGGGAACAATCTTCAAGTGCTACTCACTCTTCTCCTTAATCTAAGAGTAAACCAAAATATCATCGATAAATACAAACATGAAAGATTTTAAATATGTCTTGAGCACCATGTGCATCAAGTACATAAAAGTTGAAGGGCCATTGTTCAACCTAAAAGACATAACCAGGAAATCATAATGGCTATAATGAGTCCTAAATGCAGTCCTAGGGATTTCATCCGCCCTAGTCCTCAAATGATGGTACCCTGACCTTAGATCGATCTTGAAAAACAATACCACATCCGAAAACTTGTCAAATAGGCCATCAATCCTCAACTTTCACCTTATTCATCTCCCAATAATCAATACACATATGCATTGACCTATATTTATTCACCATAAACAACACCGAAGAAGACCATGGTGAAGTACTCAGCTAGATAAAACCCTTATTTAACAGATCCTAGAGTTGAACCTTCACCTCTCTTAATTTAGAAGGAGCCATATGATAAGAAATTATGAAATACGCTGGGTCCCTAGATTGAATTCTATTGAAAAGTAAATATCATGCTCGGATAGAAGGCTGGTAGTCAGTCAAAAGATATCCAAAAACTCATAAACAATGGGTATAGAATTGGGAGAAGGAGTTTTGACTCTGACGTCACGAACATAAGCTAAGTAATCCCAACATCCTTTTCCCATAAATATCCTAGCCTAAAGGTAGGAGATGATCCCTGTAGATGTACGGTTGACTAAACCTTGCCACACAACTAGAGATAAAACATTCACAACTAAGGTAATAGTCTTGTCATAATTGTCAAACATCGAGTCTACACCCTAGATGAGACATGGAAAAAAATATGGACTGATATGGCCAAACTGAAAGTATAATGATAAAAATGAATTGAAT
>JBDJHY010167061.1:0-12432 GCA_039654485.1 Withania somnifera | reverse complement strand
ATGTGTGTAACAAAGCTTTACTCACTAACATATGAAGACGAAATCAAGTCCCGGTGACTGTACTTACTGCTGAATGGAGTCGGTCTCAAGTCCTAGAATTTATTAGTCAAATGGTATTTTTCGGTGCCAGGACGTAAAGTCTAGACTAAACCAATTGAAAATAGTATTAACGGGTGTGCGATACAATGCCGAGTCTAAAACAGTCAAAGATTATTAATTATATTATTATTAGAATATTTTCATTTATTATTTTATGTCATTATCCATCTTTGTTATCAAAATCCCCCTCTAGCCATTATGGCTCAATAATAAGGTAGTGATACTGACCCAACCCCAATGCACTATCATCAGAGCCATAGACCCAACCTCTCATGTCATGAATGAACAACAAATAATCAAGTATTCCTATCAACGTATGATCATTTAATCTCAACATCCTATGTCTTGCACAAGTATCTCTAATCAGTCTCTAAGTCACGGGCCCCATATCACTCGGGTGCCAACATATAAGTATCAACATGGAACAGACGAAAGAACGGTACAAGGTTACTATACAACCTAGATAACCAGCCCACAGATGCTATTTAGTACAGTTATTAAAACTATAATCCCAGAGATAGCCCCACGGAGCCTACCTATCGTCTGACAATAAAGTGCTGCAAGTTCACGAGTAGTACTCTGACTGATATCAAATGGTCTCCAAATGATCTGAAACTTGAGTCAAAGTGTTCTATATGTTAATACGAGCATAACGATATAATTTATACTATATTTTGGACTAGTCCAAAAATCGGGCCTAAAACGGGCTTGTGGGGCCCGCTCCTCAAAATTGAAACCAAACTTTACTACAGGGTCCCCAACGTACAATTTGAGTGAGGGAAGTTCTTCAAAATCGACCGAATAGATTTGACCTTGACGGGTCAAAGATTCAATCTTTATGGATTTAACGTTGGAATTTCGGCGTATAATTGATACTAGAAGCTATGTATGCTCAATTAACAAAGAATTACTCAAAAATCTATGGGTTAGGGCATAATTTTATTAATTTCTACTCTTGGAGCCATTAATGGGAGAAATTATGAATTTCAAGAATAAAAAGAGAAGAAAACTCACCCAAAAACGTGGAAGAATCGAAGAACAATGTTGAGAGGATTTTGCATAGCCTTGGAATGGTGTTTGGGAGAAGTTTTTTTCCCTAGAATTGAAGAAATCGCGAGGTTTTATTGAAATAAAAACACAAGGGTCGTGCAGGAAATATATACTACCAGGTACAACATTCATTGTGATCGCGCGATGTTGAGCGCAATCGTGCTGAAGGAAAACTGGCCACCATCGCGATTGCGTAAGTTGCCACGAAATTGCATTAGAGAAATTCTGGATAAGCATCGTAATCGCGTGAGAACTGTCGCGATCGTGTATTTGGAATATTCGATTCATTACGATAGCGGGAGAAGTATCACAATCGCGCAAATATTTTAGACATCGCGATGAGTAAACTCACCTACACCAGTTGCAGGTTTTGACAGCAAAACTATAGGAAGAAACAGGCTCTGAATCACCACTCGAAATTCATTCGATGCCTAAATATGACAAACCAAATATGTATTTCATGTGAAAAACACCTTCCAGACTCAGTTGAATTTAAGAAATTGAATTATGAGGTTGTTTTGGATGAACATTAACCAAGTCAACACTCAAGCTAAATTTCAAGAATGCTCCACCAACACCTCAAAAATGCAACGACAAGTCAATAAATTATACTAATGCCTACACTAGCTTAAAATTCTCATTTCGGAGCTGTTGGAAGTGTTAGAATTCCAATCCAACACCCCAAACACCAATTTACCACCCCGGCTCCACTTTAGGCCTTAAACTTAACTAATATCCGTAATTTGGCATAACTTGCAAACAAAAACTCCAAATCCCAAACTTTCAATCAATCTCAACTTTGTTTGGCATTTTAGAGCTGACAGAACTGTCTGAATTTAATTTTGAGCTCTTCATGAAGAAAAGTTGACTTTGGTCAATGAGTACTTAGTTTTAGGTTCTAAAATAAGAAACTTGAGATATTTCTCAATTGAGTCACTAGGGATCTGAACTACAGGTCCCAAAAAGTCATAAATGACTTGGGGCAACTACCGAATTGCTCTAGAATGCAAAATATCGTATATTTATCATAAATGAGGGTCATTACAAGCATACAGGCTTAAAATGAGAAATTACTTGATATTATGCTCCCATAGCTTGTTAATGTGAATTGTTTTAATTATAGTAATTAGTAATGCCATGTTTAGGATTGAATGATTGAGATGAATAATATGCTTCTCTACTTTGAGACTTTGATGATAATACTTGAAATTTAAATGAGATATTCCTATTATGAATTGACCATGATTAGTTGCTTCTCTTTGGTGATGTCTTGGATTAATTTGATCGTATTGATATAGAATTATATCAAATTTTCCTAGTAATGGCTTACTAGATTGAAATTAATTGTATTATGATGCCATGTGGAGGATAATTTGATACAAGTGATTAAATGATTAGCATGGGTTGTTTCTATCATGATTTATGCATATTATCATTATTGTGGTTTGGGTACCTCACCGTTACAACCTTATTGAATGATTCTATTGTGATTTATTGATATTGTCACTACGGGTCCGGTACCTCACCGGTATAATCTTATTATGGAATGGGTACCTTTCCGATACAATCTTATTATGGATCAGGTACGGCACCAGTATTGTACATTGACCTTGTAAGTCCCCCATGGGTCCTGACTATGACAACTATTGGTAGCAAGTGTTGTATAGATAGGACAGACATGCATTAAGACTATTTACACTTTACATTACATTTACCTTGAAATGTGATTTTAAATTAATTTGTTTGTTTGACTGATATATGAAATCTGATATTTGGTGATGAGTTGAGATTATTGTTGATATTGGAATTGAGGCTGAGATTAGAGACTCTATCTTGAGATGAGTACCCTTCTTATGTAGTTTTTTAAATAACCTTGACTTATGAGAATTCTATACATTTGAACTTGTGTTGTTGGATAGGATGATGTAGCTGATGTATATAAAATGTATACAGATTGTAGTTGTTGGAGGGAGGTTGAATAATAGCGTTCTCGTCATTGCTTTATATTATTTCCAACCAAGGACGTTGTTGGGTACCGTTATTTATGTACTCACACTTGTTCTTGTGAATTTTTGTGTAGGAATATTTCCAGGAACCTCGCTATTTTTTTCCATCCAGTTCATTTATATCATTGAGTGTTTTTCGAGATAGCTGCTCCTTCCTCATGCAAACTTTGGATGACTCGCTTTATCTTTTATTACATGTCTTTATTTTTTTGAAGACAATGTTAAGACCTATTTTTTGTATAAATCAAATTAGAGGATTGTATTATAGTGGATACCTAGTTTTTGAAATTTAGGCATTTCAATTGATAAAATCTTATAATCCTTTCACTATTTCATTTATTTTCTCACTTACATCATCTATATATGTTAGTTGTCGTTATGGTTGACCCATTATGATGGTAACGATGGGTGCCATCATGATTGGATTTCAAATCTTACCAAATTGGTATCAGAGCACTTGGTTTGTAGGTCTCGCTGTATACAAACCAAGTTTAGTAGAGTCACGCGGATCAGTGCGGAGATGTCCATTACTTGTCTTTGATAGGCTATGAAACTTTTAGGAAAAAAATTCAATTTCTTGATTCCTTATGGTGTGTCCTTGTACGAATTAACTCTAATCACTTTATTTTATTCTTTCACCAATAGAGAAGACTTGTTATTGGGTTTGCATATTTTCCATCGAGGTGTTATCGTATGCTTTTGGTGCAAGACTTGGTATTAAGAAAGAAATGTTAGACTGATGGTAAGGATGTGTAGCTAGAGTTAGATAGTTCAGTGATTTTAAGGGCAGAAATTTTGGGTAAGTTAAGAAAATAAATGAGAAGATTGTGCATTGGAGATTTTGAGGTGTTCGAATTGTTTCATGGGTTCATAGATGGAGCCATTTTAGTATTTTTTTAACTCCTCTGAAAGGAAGGATGTCAATTTGATTATTTACCCTTTCGATCTGATTCTGATGGATTATATTTGTTTCTTTTTTCAATAGAAAGTTGAGAATTCAAAGTCCTAACAACATCACATATTTAGTTACAAATGAGAGATATGCGAGGAAAAGATGTTGTTCATGGATTCTTTGTTTAGAGTTAAATTTTTTTATAGGTTATAACCTTTGAGTTCAAAAAGCAACAACGTAAAGTGAAATGGTTTAACATCGACTATTATGATGAGTTAATAGATGTTTGGCGATGTATAGATGGTATATACTTATGGTATGAGAAATTTGTGTAATGATTACGCATTTCCTTTAAGATTTGACATGAGTATTTGACTATGTCAGTAAGGATTGAAGCGTGGCATTTAAAGGTTTTCATGGATTTGATATCAATTTATGATTCAGTTTCTTTAGCTAGATGAAAAGTACTATCGGGTTTGAAAATAGTACCATCAGCTTTGAGTAAGTCTAGTTACTGGTATACAGGGAGTGAATTTAGCAAAAACATATATCTTGCTTTTGGAAAATAAAAAAACTACATTTCAAAGTTATAGTGTGTAACATCCTAAATTTTGAGCTAGAATTTGAACTGTCCTATGTACATGGTTAGACTCAAACCTTGTGGTTATACCTTTTCTTGGATTATAAAATAATTTCTATGTGTGATATTAGTGTTTGATATGATTCAAGGTCATAAAAAACTCCTAACGCAAAGTTAAGTACAAAGATTTTTTACCATCGTAGTTTTTGTATTGTTCCATGTAGGGGTGAACCTCAGATGATCATCACTTCCAATCTATGAGGAATTATGTGTCCTATAAACTATCAAAAAAAAGTTCTCTGAGTCTAGTTTTCTATGCAACAAACCTCTTATCAATTCGAGTTTGAAGTAAAAAGTTATGGCCACTTTAGTAAATCACTGTCAAGTTATTTGAAACCAAAGTATAGAGGGTGGCCACGTTGAACACCATGTCACGCTAAAGATTTTTCCATTTTGGACACTGTGACATGGTGGGTAACGCTCCCGATCCTTGTTCTGCATAATTTTTCACCTATTTTTGCAAGATTATTTTCGGTATTTCCGCTACTCATCCCTGTTCAAGATATGTTATTTTGGAGTCTATTAAGGGGGGTTAGATTAAATGGGAATTATTCTCATTCCTATTCTACTCCTGCGACCCCATACTTAATTTATTTTAAAACATCAAGTCTCATTACTATCAGACAAAAGCCAAAGATAAGAAAACATCGAGGTCATCATTCTCTCTATAGAATAGGGTTCTAAGACTTAGAGTTCTTCATGGTTATTCTCAAAGATTTAAATCCAATTCAGGTATGGGGGTTGAATGAGAGTTTCCTTTCACTCTCATTCCTAAACCTATATGTCTTGAAGAAATATTATGGTTTCTTCAATCTAGGATTCAAACCCTAAAATTTATGATTTTTTACAAGTTGTCTTAATGTCTTAAATTATGTAACATTTATATATTTCAATACTTATATCATGATATCTATATGTTTTCCATGAATCATCACTATCAAGCATGCAGGAGTCATTCTTTCATTACGTAGAGCGAGAATCGCCTTATTAGGATTTTAACTTGTTTAGTATTGTTATGACAAGAAAGAATGGATTTTAGTATGTTGAAACTAGTGAACCTATTTCATGATCTTGAGACACAAATTTATGAATCTTACACCAATATATCAAGTCTTATGAAACAATATGATACAAATATGAAAAGAAAATTTAGGAGCTCCGACTAGATTATGTTTAGACTTTGTACATCTAGATATGTTATTTTATAGGTCCTTTTATGGATATGAGAATTATGCATGTTTTGATAGGAGTATATAGGACTGAGTGAACTGGGCATGTACTTGTTAGAGGAGGGTGATACTCACTTCTAGTCCAAGAACTCTGTATCCACCTTTATGGCATAGTTTTGGATCCTTAACTAAAATACCATGATTATTTTCTAGCCGTAGGGGGTTACAGCGAGCCATTTTCCAGTGTTGATTTAGTATATTGGAACTTTTTTAGTATGAGTTTATGACACCAGACTCCATATAGCTCATAGTGTGGTTTCTGTAGATTAGTAGAAACTCCCGCCTCATGATTTAAGATCTAAAACTAAAATAGGTGCTTTAACCCAGATAAGACACGAGTACTTAATCATTTAAAACTTGTTTCAAGATTTATCAATTACATTTTATTACTATTATTTTGGTCATTTTTATAGATTTCCAGATTCTTCATATGATTTCTAGCCCCTTTTACAATTATCTTTACATCTTGATAATTATCATGGTTCTTTAATGAATACACTCCCATATAGTATATTCTATGTAAACCTCATTAGTGGTTGTGTCTTTTTATAATTATGCAGATACAGGTCTTCCATCTTATTAGCTTGATCCGTAGTCGTTGAGCCTAGAGTAGTTTGCTGAGTTCTCACAATGCCAGAGACTAGATTTGTTCTTATTTATGATTCTGATTTCTTTTCAATTTTATACTAAGGAATGATTGGAGGGGTTTATTTAGTGGTTTTCCTTAATCTAGTAGAGGTTATAGAAATACATGTTAGTAGACTGTCAGTCTTATTATATTTTCTCTAGATGTTGTCCACTGACATTTATCCTTAAGATTTATTAAGATGTTCCTGCTAGTCTCTTATTAATATGTACTTATATGCTTTTTTTTGTACATTATTTTATGACCAGGTGCAGGTACCAAGGGCTTGGTTAGGCTCATTTGAGAGTCTGGGCGTGACACAGTAGAGGACATGTGTTTTATAAGGATTTTGGTACTAATGATGGTCTTGATAAGTATGAGTGAATGGTAAGTGATGTAGTGACATCCATTTGGGTAGGCTCGAGGTGGAGGCTACTGACACAATTAATACAATTATGGTTTGAGGTTGCCTTTGACTTGTTTTGTGTAATTGATTTAGGATCTACAATCTCTTATATATTCGCGTACTTTTTTTTAGACTTGATATGACACTTGGTTTCTTCTTATAACTATTTGTGTGTATAACCTGTGAGTTATTTATTTAGTAGTGGATCAGAGATATCGATTCTATTATGATGCCTTGTTGATCCATGGTTCGTGGGTAGACTTAGTCATTTGGATGTGATATTTTATTGATGTGACATTGGGCCTTGGTGTTTGTATAAGTTTCAGACAATTATCGAACCATGACTACTCCTCTTTAATGGATGGCCCTGACAGAGTTTAAGAGAGTTGAAGGGTCAGTTTGGGATTTGTTGAGTTAAAAAGTGGTGGTATCATGATCTTTTTGTTAGCATTATATTTTAGGTTCTAGTTTATAGATTATGGTGAGTGTGTTTGGGTTCAATGAATAGAGTATGTTTAGAACTATGTTTACGATTAAAACAAGCATTGTGCATAGAGTTCAATGTTATAGGGTAGATGTTTCTACTTTCTAGTTGTTTAGTCGCTCAGGCTGTAAGGGCTACTTTATGGGTTGAGTTTATTTTAGAAGGCCTTGAGTCTTTAGTATTATTTTTCTGTGAGAAGTTAGGTAATATGCTAGGTTTTTCCTTCTTTCTAGGTGACCGAGGCAGTGACAAATATCTTAATTTCACTGTCATAGGTAGAAATATATTATTTTGGATGTTATATGCATGACTTCGGTTTATTTCGACATTTCTGATTATGGGCCAATGTACTTGTTGGGTTATATATATGGTCTCCCTTGTGATCATCTATGGCTTCAGGTTTTTTCTATTGGTTTAAATTATTCTGCGTACTTGTAGTTGATTTATAGTGGTGGATCGATTACATCGATCCTTTGGATTACCTTGGAAAGGCATGATGCATGTAATAGTCTATTGGTGATAAAGTATGATCAAGGATGTCATTAATTTTGAGCATCACTAGTTTTTGTTGTCTTTGGTGGGGTTATGTTCTATGATGGTAGTGGAACCCTAGTGGTGTTGATCATCCCTCCTAGTGTTCGGTATTGCATCGATGTGATATTTTCTTATCTTGTTATTAATTAATCGTGAGTCTACTTCCCTCTATGTATTGGTATACTCCACACCAGATTTTGAGGTGATATATAGTCTTCTATTAATTTATACTAGTTTATATACTTAATGGGTGGTTAGTTAGTTGGGGATTGGGTGAACTGATCCTATGATATAATCTTGTTAAAGGGTAGTGATTGAGTTGTCTTGATTCTCTCGTATATTGTAAATTAGATGTGGTAGAGGGATGAGGAATGACTTTATGATGTTCCATAAAGGGTATTTTTTGGGGGGTATATTGGAATTGACGGGTGTGTATGGTCACTACTAGAGTGGGACTTTCAGAATCACATTTTGATTAATGAATAGACCAGATCAGGTGTTTCTATGCTTCACAAAATAGTTCAATTGATGGAATTGTCTTTTGGCACTTAGGACTAAGGGTATTCCTAATATGACTCTTAATCAATTATTATAGATAGTCATCATGTCCCTTGATTTTGTCTTGATGCCATTTAGAGTTCATAATGGAAAATTTCAAACTGTGTGTAGGTTCCCTTTGGATTACCTCTGTTAGTGGGTGTTCAGTTATCGATGATAGCACATACTATTATAACATTCATGTGGAGTTGTCGTTTCTATGGTTGGAAGGGATGTTGGGTTACCAATTGGATATAGTAGAGTGTTTTCCTTTATTTTTCCCTTACCGGACATATTATCTAGTTAAATAGTGGTATTTCAGTGTTTTGAGGTAACTTTTAGAAACTTAAAGATATCAACTGTTTCAATCCTCTATTCAAACCCCATTTAGGAAAGATGGAGCCTTATCAGTACAATATGTTAATCATAGAATAACCCTAGTTTAGTATGGAAGAAGAACAACAGATAGAGTCAGGTTGAGAACCTAGATAATTGGAAAGGATCATGAGAGAATTCATCTTACCTGTAGTTTGGAAACTAGTAAAAGAAATTAGAATATTTATGGGTAGTTCCCTTATGCCATCGGCTGGGGAAATTATTTTTAATCCAATAGTGTTTAGTGTATTTGTAGGTAAGTGTCATAATAAAAAGGTAATGACAGATATCTTGGAGTCTTGAGTTATACAACATGGGTAGTTGATTGATTCGAGTAAAGGAATGGATGTTAGCCTTGGGTCATCCAATTTTGATAGGTCTCCTTGCGGGACTATTTGGAGCTTCAGGATACTAAGTTGCATATGAGTTAGAGTGTACCTATGTCTACATTAAGGCTAAGTTTGATAAATATATTTGTAGTACTGGGTTGCCTCCTTGGCAAGATAGATAAGATATTTTAGTCCTCATGTGATTCATTACGGTAGTTGTCTACTAGAGGTATTGTTTGTGCCTCTGTTTTAAAATTGTCGATTATGATATATGTCGGAAATTGGTTTACTAGTAAGTATGTTATGTCATCGTCTCATGTGAAGCTTGTGGGTGTGCATCACATTGTGAAAGTCAACAAGTGTCTAAACAGAGTTAGTCTGAGTGGTTTATTGGTACCTGAATGGTTAATGAAAATAAATCTGTCGGTTTTAACGAAAGGGGTATTAAGTAATAAGGGTCACCATCCCATCATAAGAATGAGTTATTAGCGGTTTTTATGTGTCAGGATATATCATTCCCCATCGGTTAATATATCTTCTCAATTTTAGTTATTGATGACTAGTTGGGTTCCTCTGCAATGACTTTGAGGAGATTCGTGTTCGAACTGCACAGTTTAAGTTCTATTGAATGCTTATACTAAAGGATGACACCTTTATAAGAGAGTCAGTCACAATGTGGGAACCTTTTGGGTGAGTGCTAGTTGATATTTAGTTTCACATTTAATTTTTGGGTGATATTGGTTTAGAAATTTAGGTTGAGTTGGGGAAATAAGTCCATTTGATGATTGTCCAACGGTTTAGAGATTTCTAGCTTGGTATGAGTTGCGGAGTAACTTGGGGTATATTGGTCATTCAGAGGTGTGTAAATGCACCAATTCTATTATGGTTGTGGTCGCCACTGATTATCCTAATTGTAGATTCCTAGTTTTGACATAAAAATTCTGACTTGTGGTATATTGTGGTAGTTCCATTTGAGAAGTTCACTTGAGAAATAAAAACAACCTAGGTGAGTTATGCCTTAGGCTCTGATTTAACTCAGTACCTTATTCTTATCTTATGTTTAATTTTAGTGGTGGATAATGTAATGACCTTCGAGGTCATTTTCTGTTTTGAATCGGATTACCTTTTGATCTTTTCCATAGTTCCACTTTGTTAGGCTAAGTCTAGTTTTGTTGTTATTTTGAGAACGGAAGGGGATTTTGGGATAGTTTCAAAGATTTTGGTTTTCAAGGTTTAAAGTGTGAAATAGTTGATCTTAGTAAACATTTGGAATTTGGATCCTCGTATCGGAAATCCATCAGTTCTATTAGCTTCGAAATATGAAATTTAGTCTAGGAGGACCTTCACCTTTGGTTATTACCTTATCCTGTTGATTTGAGTGGTTTGACGTGATAATTTGGAAGTTAAGAGAATGGTTGACTTTGATTCAAGATTCGACATATGATGATTCCATTTGATTTGAGAGGTGGTTTTGATATAAAATAAGGTCTCTTTTAATTCTTGGAGATTCTGAGGGAATTTTTGTATTTTTGGTTATTTTTTATAAAAAATGGAACCTTAAAAGATATTGGGTTAAGTAGACCTGAAATTTGTGTTTTGATGATTGTGTTGAGTCTGAACCTCAAATTTCGTATGGTAACATATATGATTTTCTTGCAAAGGATTCCAAATGAATCACGAGGGTCCATTTAGAGTAAAGTTCCTATGTGTGATGCATGTTGGTAGCTATTCCTGGTGCTAAAATCATTACTTCTTTGCATTTGCGACCCTACAAAGAGTTGGATATGGGTTCTTCATGATCTCTACCATGGGTCCGTGTTTGTGATATGTGTAAACTTTGTGCTTCAGATCGCATGAGGCATAACACATTTAGGAAGAATAATTCCTTGGCCCGGGTAGGGTAGACTGCAATCACGGTCAACCAGATGCATCGTGAAGAGGAAGGACCTGGACAGGTATTAGAATAGTGTTTTTAATTCTCTCTCTCATTTTTCGAACTTTGGATGATTTTTATCGATTTTGATCAGATTAAAGAGGAGAATTTCAACACCAATATGGGTAATGTTTCCAAACTTGATTTTATTGATTTCTATAAAGTTTTTCCTTAATTTAACCTTTAAATTTGAAGGTTTTAAAATATAAAAATGGCGGGTTAAGCTTGAACTCAAAAGTTTAAAAACCTTGATTTTGAGATACAAAATGATTGGATTTTTCCTAAAACTTGATATCTAATTTCCCCAAGTGATGGATAACACATTTCTTTTCAATAAAATTTTTGTTTTGACCTTGTGCTCTTGGGGAAATTTTTGAGTAAAAATTTGAAGTATTGAGACATGATTGTATCGTTGTATTTCTTTTGAATATTGTGTTTAGGATTAGACTGTGCAAATTTAAAGGCATTATGGAAGAAAAATGCTCATGACTGACCATTGTTTTTCATTTTCAAGGAAATTTGAGATTCTATAGTCTTCTTATAAGTGTTAGTGTTTGATGGTTAGATTATTTGTAATTGGGAGTCATGGGTTATTGGGGGTGCCCGTGTAGGATAAATGACAAGACTCAGCTGGGTACTAGAGTCAAGCATGCCATGGTTAAAATGAGAAATTACTTGATGTCGTGCTCCTGTAGATTATTAATGTGAATTATTTGATTGATTGTGATTAGTGATGCCTTGTTTAGGCTTTAATGATTAAGATGGATAATATGTTTTGGTACTTTGAGACTTCGATGATAATACTTGAAATTTAAATGAGATATCTCTGTTATGACTTGACCATGATTTGTTGCTACTCTTTGGTGATGTCTTGAATTAATTTTGATCGTATTAAGCTGGAATTGTATTAAATTTTTCTAGTGATGGCTTATTAGGTTGAAATGAATTGTATTGTGATGTTCTGTGCAGACTAGTTTGACCCAAGTAATTAAATGATTGATAGTATCCTGAAATGAGTTGATTCTATCATGATTTATACATGTTCTTATTATTATTAATTGGGTACCTCGCTGGTACAACCTTATTGAATTGATGATATTGTGATTTATTAATATTGTCATTATGGGTCGGGGACCTGTTGCGTCCAAATGCACACATAAGTGTACGCGATCGTACAAGTAATATAGTGGATCTTGCGAGCCGAATTATTGAACCGTCAGGGACTTATATATTCAATTAGTTCACTTGACAAAGCTAGGTAGGGATTTAGATCCAAAGTACAAATTACGAATT
>JBDJHY010167034.1:0-12433 GCA_039654485.1 Withania somnifera | reverse complement strand
ATTTGACATGAAGGATATGGGACCAACACAACAAGTTTTGGGAATGAAGATTTTCTGTGAATGAACAAGTAAATATTTATGGATATAACATAAAAGTATGTTAAAAATGCACTAATCTTCAACATTAAGAATGTTAATCCCATTAGCATGCCTCTTACTAGTCATACGATGTTAAATAATAAGATGTATCCTATAACAAAGGACGGGAAAGAGAGCATGTCAGAGTTCCTTATCTTTAACTATCAAAAATTTGATGTATGTGATGGTATATATTAGGTTTAATATTACTCTTGTAGTTTGTGTTGTTAGAAGGTTCCATGAATAGAACTATAAAATAGTCAAGTGGATACTCGGTACCTAAAAGGTACTACCAATGATTATTTTTTATTTTGGAGGATCTGATCCAATCTTAAAGGAATATATAGATGCTCATTTGGCAGATGACCTTGATAATTTAAAATCGACTATTGGATATTTACTTGTCTTTTTATAGAGGGGATCTATATCATGGAAGTCAAGGTTCTAGAAGCATATCACACTATACAACTGAAGCAAAATACATCGTTACTATTGAAGCTACTAAGGAGATGAATGGGTGACATTACTTTAGTAGCTTGGATTACAACAGAAGAAGTATGTAGAGGACGAATCTATGTAGATTGAAAAGATCTCTACAAGAGAGAATCTTACATATATATTGACTAAGGTGGTACAATGGGACAAGTTCGTATTATGTAAAAATATTACCAGTTTGCACTCAAACTGGAAGTCTAATATTTCTTCTTTCATGTGATTGGTCCTGGAGGGGGATGCATGGGGTCCATCCCAAATATAACAAAAGGAAAATATGTAGGAAAATGAATTTCATAGTACGTGGATAAATTATTTGTCAGGTTAACAAAAGTTTTTACATTATAGCAAGAAGACCAATGATTTTGATTGGTTATAAAGAGGTAAATTTTTCAATTAAGTGGTACCTTGGGCTCCTAATTATACACCAAATAAGTGAGAGATATAGAAGCAAAAAAGCAACAAACAATTCACTAATAGAGAAATAATTTGTGAAGAAAAATAAGTAGTTTTATAGTGAGGTGGAAAAATCAAAAGAAATCTATGTCTTTTGAGTGTATAGTGGTCTTTTGAGTATTGTACTCAAAAGTACAAGTATAAAACTCCTCATTATAGTGGATTACTTTTCTCCTTTATAGCCCATAACTTTTACTTAGTCAAAAGGGTTTTGCATGTAAAGATATGTTCATACTTGTATTTTTATTTTTCTTAATTATTGTATCTTGGTGCTACATTACTATTCCTCAGTTATTACCCAAAATAACTATTTATATGGCAGGTTAATTCCTATCAAAACTTGTCCTACCTCCCTTTGTTTCCATCCCTAGACGAAGCAACAATATAAATTGGAAGCGCGTATACTGGCCTTTCATTTGTTTATCGTTACAAAATATTTCTTCAACAACAAATAAATGAATAGGAAATAGAAATAATTTACTCAACATAGGCGGTACACAAAACGAATTTCATCTCATCTCACACACATAAATTTTGAGGAAGATTTTTTAAATTAAAATAGAACTCTAATTATTTTGCATTATCGTCATTCACATAATATAAGAATTTATGAAGTAGAATTAAGTCTATTACAATCAAAATACACCATTTTTTGAAATCTGGATGAGCAATACAAGAAAATAAAGGAAAAGCCACTTTGACATAATTTATAAAGGATAAATTAAATGGCATAATAAACCTAAGACCTTAATTATAACTCATAATAATAATATCAAAGAATTACTATTCATAATAACTGTAGAAATAATTTTTTGGATCAAACTATTTCTCTATAATATATTTGAAAGAGTAAAATTCTTGTCCTCTCCTCCCTCCCCTCTAATTCCCAACCACTTATCATCATCAACCATTCTTTGATAATCACTCTGGATAAGCTTCTAGAACCAAAAAAAACTCTCTTTAAGGAGTTTGTATTTGTATTAGTAGTAAAAGTGAATGATATGGCACTGGTGTCAATTGAGCAGACTGACAAAATCTACTACCTATGGTGAGAATAAGAGATGGTCAACCCCCAAAATACTATTTTTTGGATTTTTTAAATAGAGATGATAAAGGTAAATAATGAAGGAGAAAGAGGTGAAGGGTGGTGGACGGAGTTATTGTGGTGGTTGGAGGCTATGCTCCGCATGGTTAGAGAGATATTGAAAATAACATGGTCACAGCCAGATCTAGACAACTTCATGGCTAAAACTTTGGCAAGATGTGAAAAAACTACATGGTTGTTGGAGAAGTGGTTAGGTTGGTGGAGATAGATTTTAATGGTGATTGAGATAGATTTTAATGGTGATTTTTTAACTACATCAGAGTTCATTGCAACCCAATTGTGGTGGGATGACTTTTTTTCTTAAAGAATTTGTATTTGTAGTTAAATGCATCATTGATATAATTTTGATTAGTGGACCAAATAAAAATCAGTACGACGAAAGTAATAAACAAAACGCATGTGAATACAACACTAGACGAGAATTTTCATGAAGAATTTAATTAGATCAACATGAGAAACATTCTTGAATCCATAAATGGGAAACTGGAGGTTTGAATATCAAAGAAGCTATCAAGAAATTAGGAGATTCACCCAAGCCTAATCACTCAAACTATGAAATTGAAGATACAGCCACCCTCAATGTGCAATTACACTATAAGATTAACTAGCTAAACTAACACATCAACTACACAAACTTCAAAGAGCTCACAAGTTCAATCATCCAAGTCCCAACTCTCAAAGTCAACTAAGGCAAGTACTTATAGTGTAACTCCTCGAGGCTACCCCCTAAATGCTATATGGCGCTAAGGACCCACAATGATCCCCAAGTAAACCCTTGGTACCTGCACCTGTTCATACACATACATATAAAGGAAGCATACTAAATAATCAATAAAAACTACTAAGAATGTCATAAAATAGTTAAATCTAACTAACTTCAAAAGTAAATCTCTAAGTGCTCAAAAACGAAAAATTACTAACATCATACTTTATGTCTAAATAACGCTACTAAGACTAGGGCGAACCATTAGGACAAACCCCCAGTCAGCTCTTAACAAGAGAAGCTCCAGTCCCAAGCCTGTGAGGACATACCAAGATGTCTCGAATGCCTACTAATCCCAACTAGGAAACCTGTATCTGCATAATAATAACATTCGGCTAAAATATGTTAGTATATCAAAATACTGGTATAGGAGTCTATGCATAAAACATGATAAAATATCATAAAGATGGAAGGTAAACCAATGAAATGACCCAAACCTTTAAGTATGATAGAAAATACAAACCTGTTTCATGTTTTAAATATTAAGTATAACGTGCTAGTTTACGTCAAAGCATTCTGTTTTAGTTTTAAAATATTATTTGTGAATTTGGGAGTTTTTCTTAACCGATATCAATTATGCAATGAGCTATATGTAAAATGGTGTATTAAACCTACATCGAAAAAGATCCAATGTCTTATAATCCGTAGTAGTAGTTTTCTCTAACCTTCCACAAGTAGAACTAAGCTTGTAATTTCTAAGCTAAGAATCCTGAACCAGTATAATCTTAATGAACCAAAGCTAGCAACCCAATTTTGGACTAACTACAAGCTCACTTGTTAGTTGAGCTAATCCTCTCGGTGCTAAATAATCCTCCCAAAAATACATGTGCCTATATTCTTAAAATGATTCTTAAAAGTGACATAACTAGATGGATGAAACTTAAATCATAAATTGATCTAGAGCTCCTTAATTCTTGTCTTCTTTCATAAATCTTGTTTCATAATTTATAATGCAATCATTTGAGATGCTTAATTATAGTTATAAGAATTCCAGGGCTAAAACATGATATCTCTTTTCTTACTAGTTGATCAAGTCAAAAGTTAATACAATGAGAAGAGTTCATGAAAGTAGGTAAATATCATGCTAAAAAGTCTTATTTCATGTAAATAATTCATAATTGAAAGCATAGAATCAGTTCATATCAGTTCATGAATTTGGGTCTTCACACCTTAAAATGAAATCAATTGTATTTTTCATAAACCAAGAGTCTTTTGGCATGAGGATGAAAGTAATCCTTATTGAATACCCTCGTACCTTTTTAGGAACAAATCCCTAGAAGAATTTCTTGAGGAAGGTGAGGTGTGGAACCCTAGGCTTGAGAGTTGTACGTGTTTTTCTTTTTTCCTCTGTTAGCTATATCTTGCTAAAGTGTAAAGAATAAATCAACCAAGGATTTTGGATATTTATACCGAAGAAAAATAAGCTAAAAATAACATGGGATTTGTCATTAAAGAGTGTTAAAATTCCATAATAACCTTGGGAAAATAGACTAAAAAGGGAGTTTCCATCTTTCCACGATTTATTTTACTGACCGTCATCTTATTTTATTGACCGTCAAATGACATGTGGAACAATCCCATGCTTAGAACACTGGTGGATTCTAAGTTCCATTTTATGGTTCGTCATCTTGAATGAAGGACTGTAAAACCACTTCCCTGATCCGTCAAAACATAACAGCTTGACAGTGATTCATAAAAATAGTAATAACTTCTACCTCCAGACTCGAAATGATGAGTGGTTTGTTGTGTTGGAAACTAGACTCATATAACTTTTTAGGGATAGTTAATTTTTTACATAACTCTTTATATATAAAAATATATGTTCATTTAAAGTTGACCAAGCATGAAATAACATCAAAACTAGGCATATAGAAAGAGCCTTGAACTCAACTTTGTGTTATAAGTTGTTTACAACCTCGAATCACCTCAAATAGTCATACAACACTTTATTTAGTATATTATCACCACGCAACAAGTTTAAGATTGTTACATGAGACAAGATAAGGGTTCCATGATTTGATTCCATGGTCTGTGAACCACTCTACGAATCGTCAACCCACCCGTGAAAACTAACAGTTTTCTAGATTTTTGTGAAAAATTATAAAACCCTTTGTTATCCCTTACAAAGGTTGAATTCTATTACAAAATGGGACTCGTATGCCATTTATCATTGCCTATTTAGGCCCTTAAGAAATTTATCTAGGTTAGTGAGTTTCCCTTTTAGGTCCTTCACCTTGCCAAATATTCCATCAGGGTCTTAGGGTGTTGGTCCAACTTAGCAGTGGGGGTGACAAATCGGCAGATCTCAATCCAGTTGGACAATGCACAGTGCATCACCAAGATCTCCAAAATGTCCCCCTTTTTTACTATAAGAATAGTTTTGATCCCTTCTATCTTGGACATGGTTTTGTTTGATGTGAGCCTTGAGAACTCTTTTCAAGGTCTTTGCTTGCCTCTCCTCATATGTAAGGTTAAAAGATTTATATTCAAGATACATGTGTCGTTTGATATTATATTTTCCAAATGATATAATATCGATTAGCAAAACTAATCAAAATCAATATGAAACAAAAAAATAAATCATATGTGAATTCACTACTAAATTAGAAGTTTAAGGATGAATTCGAATCAATCATCATGAGTAACACACTTAAATCCACAAACGAAAAACCTTAATCTTGAATTAAATCAAAGAAGCCACCTGTCATGACCCAAAATTCAGGTCATGATGGCATCTACAACCTTTCAATAGTCAAGCCTAACCCTACAGCCCAGAGCTACACGTAGTGGGATAAACACTCAAATCATCCAACAAAAAGGAATAGCATGAGTAGAAATATAAAATAATGGAAGCAAAAGAAATACATAAACAACCGAAATCCTAAAACCTGGTGTCAATGGCACATGGAGATACGATGCAAAGTATCCAAAAGATAAATATACAACACAACTTCTACAAAAGTAATACAACACGGGGCCTACTATAGAAAGAATAAATCAGGCTAGAAATCAAGGAAACCAAGTTAGCTCGAATGGCAAAGCTCACCATAATCTCTGTAACCCGATGTATCTACTCTACCTACTCACTACATCTCCCATAACTCTTATCGGTGTATGCACTACGAAGATGGTACAGAAGTGCAGCATGAGTACCAAAAAGGTACCCATTAGGCATCATAGGCCGACTGGGATGAAATAAAATATAAGTGGTACTAGCGAGGAAGTAAAATAGTTCAACAATAGCAGAAAGCAGTAAAAACTAATAGTTATGCAGAAAGATAAGAACACCTTGAAAGTAAGTGCAGATCTACAAGAACTAAAACATGGTGAACACATTCCAGAGTAGCCAGTACTGGGCCACTTCAGATAGGTTTATTATGCTGGCCCAGAATACGATTAATCCAGCATGGGCTACATGATCCCCTAGTAGTTTACCTGATAAATTAAGAGTAAGGAAATGTACATGTGCTCCAGCTAAGCTAAGACCCAACTAGCCCTAAGGATATATATAAATAAATATATATATATGTACACACTACTAATAAGGATAGAACATTAAAGTATAACTAAAAAAGGAACAGAAAGTAAACTGCTAAAACCTACCTGGTCTCCCATACCATTTAAAAGTACAACCAACACAACCAAATGCACTGTGACTTCCCCCTTATGCCTGGTGAGCACAAATAATATGAAGGTAATACACGGGGGTGAAGGAAAGTAAAATAGAGCAGTATCATGTAGTGCCAACACTACCCTCTCAATAAGTGCCAATATCGGGTCCTCTAAAACTCAGAGGACCATGCCTCACACTCGAGAGAAGATCTAAGCCCAAACAGTGCCAAACTTAGGGTCCGCACTCCTAGAGGACCTCTCCTCTAATCAAATGTAGGGTTTCTGCCCCATTAGTTCCAAACTCAGGGTCTACACCCTGAAGGACTGCGCCTCTAATCAAATGTAAGGTCTGTGCCCCATCAATACCAAACTTAGGGTCTACGCTCCAGAGGACCGTACCTCTAATCAAATGTAAGGTATGTGCCCCATCAGTACCGAACTAAGGTCTATGCCCTAGAGGACCGTGCCTCTAATCAAGTGCAGGGTATGTTCCCCACCAGTGCTAAAATTTGCATCAACAATAATATACAGATGTCCTATCACAACATCGAACTAACAATGCTAATAATAACAGAAACAAAAAGTAACCGAAGTATAAGATTGGACAAGGTCCACAAGTTAAGAGCTCATCTAACCACACTCATCGCACGACAACTTGAATAGTTCCTTGGTGCGCGGCCCCCATGCGGTTAGACCAGGACCTGGGCATACAACCCTTCACCTTCTATGCCCTTTCACGGGCCCCTAAAATCTAATATAGATATTAGAAATCAGCTAAAATACAATGATCAACCTAAAACCCAACCCACACTACTGTCCATATCACAAACACAAAATAATATCCCAGTCTACAACATACATAAATAAACCTAGCCTACATGGGGGCCGGCGAAAGTCCCTGAAATGCGTGCACTGTAAGCCTGAAGTTCCAAATGCAGCAGAAGTCACTCAAAATTATAAAATTACGAATCTAGGGATTAAAACATAAATAATGAGACCTATATTTCAATTTGAAATCTCGGTTGAAAAACCGACCAAAGATAGGCCTACGGGCCCCACAGCTTAAAAAATTAAACTAAAAATAGTAGTGCGAAGGGGTCGGCTCAAGGAACACGTGGTTCAATTTTGAACCCAGACGACCATCAGAAGGTCTCCAAAACTGCCCGGAAGCGGCATGATCAAAAGTGTAAAATATTGCACAGGCAATTATAGCTAAAAGGGATGGATTACGCACCAAAATTAAAATGCAACTACCACCAGAACTAACCATAATATTGCTAAACAAATCAAGAAATACAGGAAGAATCCATTACTATCAAGAAAGGTACAAAACCCCACTTCACACGAGTAAAAACAAAGGGGAAAATCTTACCAACGAAGAAGGGAATGAGGGGAAGGCGTGGAAATGTGTTTCCCTTTGACAACTTGACCTTACACACTTAAAACGCAATTGAGACGAGAGAATTCCTAAGGGAACAACAGAGGAAATAATATAAAATTTTGAGGAAGGGGTTTATATACTGTCAGGCGTTTGTTCATTGCGATTGAGTGGGCAAGGGGTCACGATCACGATGAGATGATACACTAGGCATCGAGATCGCGTGAATGGGAATCACAATTGCAAAGAGTAAGGGGAAAAGCTTTTTTGAGATCGTATGAAGGAAGGATATGATTGGGTTGGAGAAAGCTTCATGATCGTGTGGGGTGGATCTGGCGAAGAAAAAATCCACCTATTCTAGATACAGTTGACTACAGAAAATCTACAATAAGGTAAAAGCCCGAGATACCACCCGTAGAGAGTTTAAATTATGCAAATGAACTATGAATGCATACCCTAAGCAATATTTTAAACTCAACAGTACAGAAGAAATCGGGATACGAGGCCGTTTTGGAAGAATGTTTCCAAGTCAACATCTTAGGCCAAAATTCACAACTTCCACCCATAACCTCAAAAATGCAACAGCAACCCCGGGAAGCGAACCAATGGCGGGACTAGACTAAAATAACCATTTCAGAGTTTATGAAATTGTCCAATTTTTTATTCGATGCTTCGATCACCAAAAGACCACCCAGGCTCTAAAATAAGCTTTGACTGAGCAAAATTTTCACAAAACAGCCCAAACTCAAAATAAAAAGCCCGGGACACAAACTTAACGTCCACCTAGACCAAAGTTGGTATTTCAGAGCTAAAAGAACTGTGGGAATTCAATTTCAAGTGCGTTAACTACAATTTCACTCTCAAGTTCCACTATTTCAAAACTGAAAACTTTAAAACAGAGAAACTGAGATAACAGGAAAACGAGCTACTAGGGAACCAAGATGCCAGTTCCAGCAAGTGATAAATGACTACCAGGAAGCTCTAAGCATAAAAAATGATGAAAAGCAAGGAAATGACCAAACGGGTCATTACACTACCAAATAATTAAGATATTTACCCACATCTAATCACTCAAACTATAAAATTATAGGATACATCCACCCTCAATGTGTAATTACACTATAGTAATAGCTATCTAAACTAATATATCAACTACTACAAGCTTCAAAGAGCTCACAAGTTCAATCATCCAAGTCTAAAGCTCAAATTAAACTAAGGCAAGTACTTATAGGTATCCTTTACAAATCTAAAATTTTATTTAAAATGAAACTAAAAGCCTGTCTTCCATAGCCATATAGGTCCCTTATGTCACCATCCTAGTCGATGATGTTCCCTTTTGAAATATCACCTCGCAAAAATATCAAGTAGCTTCTTTGTATTGTTGGTCCAATGGTCGATGTGGTGGGAAAACATCGAATAATAGTCCTATTGGGTGATGCATTGTGCATCGCCAAAGTTTGTAATGAACTCCTTCTTTCCCTCTTTAAGCTCACAATTTCTCCAAGATATTTTTAGCACGTGATATAGCTTGATATGGTTCTTTTAAAGGTATTTCAAGGTCTTTCTTTTCCTAGCCTTAATTAGTATGGTTCCAAGTTTATATCCAACATATAGGTCCAAGGTAATATCATATCATCATCCCCTTCTTTAAAAGGATTTGTCGTCGAATCCGACCTTGCAACATCATAAGAGAAATAAAAAACAACTAATTTAGGGTTATAAAAAGATTTAGCATACATAATATTATACAAAAAATGTAAAACTACCCTTGAAAACCAAGTTTCCCTTCTCACTAAGATGAAGGAGTCATTCCACATAACATGAACAACTTATTCGTTCCCCACATTATGCAATTATAGTCACTCCAAGAAGATATTTTCCAATTGGTTATAAGTCGCCAAGGGATCACCGGGGTGAAAATTATAGAAACCCCATGTATGTAAACCATTCGCACAAGTATAGGAACTCTCAAAGGACAAAATATAGAAAGAGTAAACTTCAAATGTGTAACAATAAGTTGTAACTATAACACCTCATACTTGACTAAGGCTTAAAATCCCATACTTTACTCATAAAATTTATTGGTACAGTCGTAGGTGACCACGAGCGGGGTCATTCCACGATTGGTAATGTCACTCGTGGTGTATCCTAAAAAAATGAGAAAAATCACCTAGGTCCCCACGAGTTGAGGTACAACTCGTGGAATGGAAACCACAACTCGTATTGTGATTCGTGGAACCCAAGTCCCGCTACTTGAAATATTATGTCTCATACCACGAGTCATCTCACAACTTGTGATCTACTAAAGAACAAGTCATAATGTGACTTATGGGATCTAATTCCATCAAATCCAGTCACCACACCACGTGTCACTTCACGAGTCATGAAGTGCAAACCATGACTCATAGTGTGCACTTGTGGTATCTAGTACTAGTAGCCCAAGTCCAAGACCATAACTCGAGATACGAGTAGTGGTATGCCAACCCATAAATTGTAGGTCTACTTATAGTAGAGTTAACTAATTTCCATATTCTTTTATTATTTCCTGCAGGATATTTTATGAAGCCCCGTGCTAAACCTTAGGAGAGACCATCATCCATAGTCGCTAAGTTATCCTAGAAGCCTCGAACAGACCCTTGGATCATGCAAGCTATACACACTCATGCACTCATAATAAAAAGGTAAGAAATAGTGGACCTCACATCAGGCAATAAGAAATAAGCCAATAAATAATGAAAACTTAATATCTTGATACTAACTAAACATAGTCTGGGAGCCTCTAAATGTTAAATGTTGGACTACTAAGAGAAGATCCCTAGCTACATCAAACAATGAAATAAAGAAAAAATCTAATGGCTTAGATCTAGAAAATAATACTAAATTCTATAGTTATTCCTAGAACCAATAAGAACTCACAAAACATCTAGTTTCTATGGAATGCAAGTCCAATCAACCGTGAGTATTTGGAAGTCTAGAAGGATCTGCATGGGGGTTACATGTAATATCAAAATTATGGGAAAACACATGAAATGGATTAAGCATATGAGAAAGCATAAAATAGGCTATATAATAGTAAAGTAAACGTGTTAAATACATGCTCAACTCCACTTCAAACTCAAATCAATAATAGTTTAACAAATTACCAAGACCAAAAAATTGAGTTGTGAGGGTGTCTCAATCTCATCTATAGACAAGCCTAACTCTTGCCCAGAGTGATAGAGGTGGGATAGTACCAAGAATCCTAAAATAAAAGAAGAAGAAGATGATAAAATGAAATAGAAATAGAAAACATAGGATATAACCTAAAATCCCCAGAACCTGGTATAGTTGGTATACAACATCTATATATATATATATATATATATATATATATATATACAAGAGGGTACAAAATATAACCCAAAATGGGGAGAAACTACAAAATGGTTTTCCATACTCTAAGTGGGAAAACTATAGAAAATAAAATGAGAGTCGGGCAGGATAAACGCTAAATGCTCACAGTATCTCCAGAACAGCACCAGGATACTCCACATGATCGTGTCCTCCCTGATATCTTACATAAGACCTATATTAGGAGAGGATGTATAAGTGTAGCATGAGTACCAATAACAATGATACCCAGTAGGCTTCATAGGCTGAACGGGAAAAAGTAAGCATAGGCAAGGTAAAGAACAACCCTAGCAAACAAAGTAGAGGCACATAGTGTGTAACAAAAAGGTTACTACAGTAATAGCTAGTAAGTGCAATGAAGGATCAACTATCAGCAAGTGTAGTATCAGCTAATAAGTACGAAAGCTACCAATAAGGCATAACTCATAGAATAAAACCATGAGCATGTCATGACCAACAAGATACATACCTGGAGCACCAACATAAACAATATAAGTAAGGACCAAAACAAGAAAAGAAAACCATAGAGAGTGGGACCACTGAATATAACAATAACTATAGTGAAGAAGTAATCAATGACACCTAAGAGTAGCAATCAAGTCTAGGTTTATATCAATGCATGAGCACATAATTAACCCAGAAGAACTTCCTCTATAAGTCCTGAGGGGTGCATATAGATGCAATGCAAAGGGGTTCTTGAAAGGTACAGAAAATATCGACATGCTCCCACTATGGGATAATATCAGAATCAAGTGGGACCCACGAAGGTCTCAAAGCGCATAAGTACAATAGTGTCGAGATGCTTCCTCTCTGGGATAGTCCCGAATTGAGAGGAACCCTCAGAGGACTAGAACCACTTAACCAATAAATAAGTATCGTTATGATCCCTCTTTGGTATAATCCCGAAATCTAAATGGACCTACAAAATCTTTCCTATGTACTTACCCAGCCTACTCTATATACCCCTACCCTGTCTATACAACATAAATCAGGAATTGTGCCCTAGGTCAGAGGGACTGATACCCGCATACAAACTAGTGAAAAGACATTTAGTATCATAGTCATCAAGACCAAAAGGCCAAAACTCAGGCTCATCCAATAGATCATAGCTCAAAAAAAAATCCATTTGTTTCCATGTAGGAAAAAATCCATATCAAAG
>JBDJHY010167033.1:0-13092 GCA_039654485.1 Withania somnifera | reverse complement strand
TCTTAGTTGAGTCCATACTAATACCCTCTTTGGACACCATGGACACCACATATCCAAGGAATGCAACTGACTCAATCCAAAATTCATACATTGAGAACATGGAAAAAAGTCAATAATCTCTCAAAGTTTAAAGAAAAATCCTTAAATAGAGCTCATGGTCCTCCATACTCCGATAATATACCAAAATATCATCGATGAACACAATAACAAAAGAATCAAAATAGGACCTGAACATCACGGTTTATCAAATCCATAAAGGTTGCGGGTGCATGAGTCATCCAAAAAGATATCACAAGGAACTCATAATGACCATACCGTGTCCTAAATACTGTCTTCAGGAAATCCTCAATCTGAATCCATAATTGATGGTAACTCGACCATAAATCAAATTTAGTGAAAATGGTTGAACCCTGAAGCTGGTCAAAATAAGTCAGCAATGCGAGGAATAGGATACTTATTCTTCACACTAATACCATTCAGCTGCCTATAATCGATACATATACATGTGAACCCATCTTTCTTATTTACAAAGAGAATAGGAACACCTTAAGGAAAAATACTAGACTGAATAAAACCCTTATCTAAAAGATCCTGAACCTAAGTATTGATCTCTCTCAGGTCAGTAGGTTCCATATAATAAAGATCAAAAGAAATGGGCCTGGTCTCGACTCTAAATCAATGTGAAAATTAATATCTCGCGTAGGTTGTAGGATAGATTGGTCAGTCAGGAATACATCAAGATACTCACTGAAAATAAGTACTGACTGAGTGGTCGCAGAATTAGCACTAACATCTATAGCATATGCAAGGTATGCAAAAAATACGAGATATTAAATGACTAGCTTGAATGCAAGAAATAATCTCTGTTGGTGCATGACTAACTAAACCCTACCACATGACTAGGGATATACATCACATAGTTAAGGTTACGATCTAGGAATAATAATCTATAACCAGCCCATTCTCAAAATCAATCATATCCAGCAATATCAGATCAACCCAACCCTCAACCTCCCCAATAGTCACAGAACAAAATCTCAACACACGATCCATTACTAAAGAATAACCCATTGGGGTGGAGACAGATAACAGAATAGGCAAGGGCTTACTAACCATTCTCAAACATGGAGCATAATAAGATGACATATATGAGAAAGTAGAGCCTGGATCAAAAAGTTGAAGCTAGTTAATAACACATAGAAATAGTACCTTTCACGACAGCATCAGAGGCCTCTACCTCGGTCTACCTAGAACAATATTAAAATGATGAAGACAACCACCATAATTACTACCTCTACAAAGATAAGGAAATCCACATCCTGGAGCACTACCATCCCTTCCCTAATATGGCACATCTCTAACAAAATGAGCTGGAATAGGAGTTGGCATAGTAGGAGTCGAGAGCTATAGTTTATACAAAACCAGTCTGAGGAAAATCTATAGAAAAATAGACCATGCCACCATTATTATAAAATAGTCCGACTGGCCTCAACTGATGAGAGGAATCTGAAGAACCATACCGGCCACCACAGCTGTATGAACCCCTCTGCCTCTAGTCCAAAGGTTGACTCTCATAACCCTGAGATGTACTACTAGAAGCCTTTAATGAGGCCTGCATGGGACAACTAGACTACCCCTGCTAAGAATGCTGAGGCGGGGTCCTACCCTAAGAACTATAACCTCTCCTACCATGCCTCGATCCACTAAAGTGACCTAGACGTTAGGGCCTTTCTCCTTCTTATCTTTCCCACTACGGGCCAAACCCTCTATAGTATGAGCTTGCTCTAGAATAGTCTAAAATAATAATCTAGTAGCAACTAAATCCTCGACAGATAGAAAAATATACAGATCTAACCCCTAAACAAAACAACAAACTCTCGCTGTCTTTATAGAGACATAACTAGCAGTATAGTTAGAAAACCTGTGGAACTCTACCTCATACTAAAAAAAGTCATAAAAACCCTGCTCAAATCTCAAAAAATCCTCTTGCTTAGGGTTTTTCTTGATACGAGGAATGTACCTCTCATAAACAGCATCATGAAATAAATCCCAAGTGATAGGAGTATAGTCATCTGACTGGTATTACAATAATACCTCTACAACTCCTTGACGATTCCTCCCATCTGATAAATTATGAAGTCCACACCATGAAAATCCATCAAAATAAGGTTATGTAAACCCCTCCTTGCATCTTTCTATAAAATCTCTCGGGTCCTCACCCGGTAAACCAAAAAATCTAGGGGGACTTAGCCTAAAAAATCTGCTCAACTCCTTCTAATCTGATTTAGACATAGGCGAGTGAGATTGAATAGATGGAATCATGGATCAACCATGCATTATTGGCTATTAATAAGAAATAATTGGCTTTTGAGTCTCCTACATTGGATAAGCTGAGACTGACGGTGGTACACCCAAACTATAAACACTAGGTGCCGGTGTAACCCTTAAACCCTGAGTACTCAGTGTTGGTGGTGTAATTGGACTAAAGAAACTTGGGGCTAAAGTCTTCACACCAACTGTTGGATGTCCTGAAATACCCAAAAAAATGCATCAAAACCCCCTCGTCTCTAGGGTCAAAGCTAGAACTAAAGTAGGCATGGTGAGAATGGAACAAATTCATGGACATCTGATGGTTGCTGAACTGTTATAGGCTCAATCTCAATACATGCATATCTGAATGGCAAAACTGCTCTAGGTGAAGTACCAACACTGACTTGCTCTTGGCATTAGCCCTTGCGATTCTTGACTGGTACACTAACTGGAGGTACAGTAGAGGTGTCATCCGTTGTTGCTGTCGATGATCGTGTATGTGCCATCTGTCGAAGAATGAATAAAAACAAATGAGATTTCCAGAAACCAACTTTAATTTATACTTGATATATAGTAAAGAGAGAAGGAAATCCTAAAGATGCCCTTGTATTCACTAGAAGATAATATACGGACGTCTACACAACCGATCTACAAGACTCTACTAGACACGGACTCATGTTCCAAGGATATCAACGAGCCTAGAGCTCCGATACCAATTTATCACAACCCAATTTCTCAAGTCATGAGGGTACCTATATCCCATCGTAGGATAACCATCTAACAAGCACACAAAGTAAGAATAATAAACTAAGTGTTGAAGATAAGATATATATAAGGGACATGGATAAGCATAAGTCTATAATAAGTCAAAAACAACCCCCAAAACTTGATATCCAAATACATAATCCACTAAACAAGAGTACAATATTTATATGGAAATACAATGCTTGTCTCAGTAAATACTAGAAAATAGATAGTAGGAAAGATAAAAGAGCGACGCCGAATGCTAGGGGCCTCTACCTCAACAACAAAAATCAAGGCTCGATCAAGAATCAATACTGACCCCACTCGTACTAGGATCTACACCAAAAATATGCAAAATATAGCATGGGTACCCAGTAGGCTAGGTCGACTAGGAATATATAAGAAATAAAAGCAACAAATAAATAGATAAGGAGTACAAGTCATAGAGATCAACTAAAGCATGTATATAACTAACTAACAGGATATGGAAAATAAATATCCTAAGTAACCAGCTGCTAACAAGGAAGGTTCAAGTTAAACAAAAAGATAACATACCTGAATCCATGCTCAATTATAAAGTAAAACAACTAAGTAACATATGGGGTGGTATACTGATAACCTCAAATAAAGAAAAGGGAAGAATAACCAATAACAACAAGTACACTACTAAGGGAATTATGATAAGGAGGCCAATAAATATAAATTTATCCCATAACCATAAATAAGAACAGTGATAAGTAAAATAAAGTCTCCATGGAACCCCATAATACCGAGAGATAAAAATAACTAAAACTTACCCGTTGGTCGCCCATACAACCAGAAGGTACAACCAAGAAAGATAAGTCCAAAAAGTAAACACAACATAAATGCAAATGGTACTGGTACTTGTGAAATATGATTGTGTCTGCATGAATTCCTGGACTTCCCTAACTCTAAATTATTATAGGTGCTCCGACTTCCCTAATTCTAAGCTAGTAAAAAAAAGTTTCCCTAATCTAAATAAGTAGGACTAATGGGATTCCCCAAGTCAAAGACGGTATGATCAATGGCCTTTCTCAAGTCTAAGTCATTATGATCTCAACAGATGCTCGTGTTTCCCCAAGGTCTGGAGCTGATATAAATTATCAATGTAGGTCGTTCGAGCTTCCCCAAGGATAAATTAACATGAATAATCAGTGGGACCACTCAGGCTTCATCGAGTCTAGTAATATCTCAAAAATGATTATCAAGTCAATATTATCTCATTTATCATCAAAAACTGGTAAAAACACCTAAAAAATACTCTCTCATAATACTAAAATCAAGCCTACAAAGCCATGCAAGGTTTAAAATCAATAATATGGACTATTTTCCATAAAACAATAGAAACTAATGCATCAAAAACAATTCTCATGATGATGTGATCAACCAAAAACAACATCACAAGAAAGCCCTACAGCCCTACACAGGCTGAATAACTACAACAAGCATAACCAGCCAAGTCGATGTCCAAAACTCATGAACATTTCCAGTTACCCATCATCTATATTCCAGAGTCTATCAAGACCGTTCAGAATCAAAGGGTAACTATCATCGCAAATATAACATCAATATATAGCCAAGAGGCGGACTAAAAGAGTTGATAGGGTCATGGGTGCCAACTTAGAAATCTCAACTTAGGGATGTCTATTTATCACAATTATTCCCCATATAAGTCCATTCTAATATCTAAGTCGTACGCTACCTATTCTTTATAGATAAGCTCGTAAATACAGTATCGAAGATGCCAGGACTGATTCAAATCTCCAAATATACACAAACGAACTCCAATGATCATACAACTAGAAAAATATTAATATAGACGTTAATATGAATACAATGACACCCATAAAGCTATGAAAATATCTAGGATCAAAATATGGGTCTAAACAGGCCTA
The DNA here is from genome assembly GCA_039654485.1 of Withania somnifera. Lineage (NCBI taxonomy): Eukaryota > Viridiplantae > Streptophyta > Magnoliopsida > Solanales > Solanaceae > Withania > Withania somnifera. The sequence continues at coordinate 8,122 of JBDJHY010167033.1, read as the reverse complement.
AGATCTTGCAAACCCAAAACTCCAAACAAAAGGTATCAAAACGTTCCCCTTATGCAGAACTTATACCTAAAATTTGGAGCTATGGTGAGCAAGAATCAAGCTTGAAATCAAGAAATAAAGTGAAGAACACACATGGGGATTTTGGGAAACTTTGGGTGAAATTTTGAAGAAATTAAAGTGGAACTTACCAATAATAGAGTAGTGATTGAAGAAATCAAATTTCCAAAGTCATCCACAAGTTTATGCTAAGACCCAAGTATTGTAATGAGTTTGGAGAAGCGAAAAGATGAAGAATGGATGAATACTGCACAAATATACTATGCTAGCAAAGTGATGAACACTGCACAAATAAACTATACAGTGACAGAGCAATAGTTGTTATCTTTGGTGTTTGCTTTTGATAAGTTTTTGTATTATTTTTCGAATACAAAAGTCATCATCCACACAAATCACTCAGCTACGAGGTATTTGATGATGAAGAAGGATGCCAAGCCAATGTGAATTCTTCTACTTCAACAATTTGACTTTGAGGTGGTAGATCAAAAAGGGGCAGCTAATCAGGTGGCAAACCGTCTATCTAGGATGGAGGGAGGACATATTAAGTCTGAAGGGCTATAAATTGATGATTCCTTTCCATATGAGAAGCTATTGGATGCATCGCATGATTTAATTTCATGGTATGTATATTTTTCTACTTTTTTATTTTTGATATCATGCCTGCTGATATGAATTTACACCAGAGGAAGAAATTTATGCAGATGTGAGAAAGTTCTTCTAGGATGAGCCCTATTTATTTAGGGTCTGTGCTAATGGATTAATTAGGAGATGTGTCTCAAAAGTGTAGATTATGAAAATTCTGGAGGCCTACCATGGATCTCCTATTAGGGTTAATAGTGTTATATAGACTACCCGAAAATCCTGTAGTGTGGGTACTATTGGCTCATAATATATCAAGATATACATGATTATTTCAAATCTTTTGAATGCTATCAAAGGCAAGGATATATCTCAAGGAGACATAAACTTTTCTAACTCCGATCATGAAGGTGGAGTTGTTGGATGTCCGGGATGAATATTTTATTGGTCCTTTTGTGACTTCACATGGGATGAATTACATTCTAGTTATTGTGGTTTATGTTTCAAAGTGGGTGGAGGTTGTGGTTGTGCCCCACCATGATTCAAAGAGTGCAACTTCACTCTTAAAGGAACGTATTCACCAGATTTGCTACCTCAAGAGTTATTATCAGTGATGGAGGCTCTTACTTTTGTAACAAAATTTTGGTGCTTTCTTCATCAAGTATGGGGTGAATCATAGACTTTATACTCCATAACATCCTCAAACTAATGGGAAAGTGGAAGTTTCAACAAGGAAGGATTGGTACTGCAAGCTTAATAATGCTCTGTGGTCATATCAAACTTCCTACAAAATACCCATTGGGATGTCTCCATACCAGATGGTGTATGAGAAGGCATGTATCTTGACAATTGAGCTTGATCACAAGGCCATGGGGCCTTAAAGAGGTTTCACTTGGATATGAAGGAAGCTACTGAGTTAAAACTTGATAATCTGAACATCCTTGATGAGTTCAAGATGAGGGCTTATGATAATATTGCATTGTACAAGGAGCAGATAAACTGTATCATGATTGAAAAATTAAGAGAAGGAGTTTTTTTCCTAGAAATAGGTTAATGTTGTTTATTTTGAGACTTTGCTTATTTTTGGTAAGCTAAAGTCTAGATAGTCTGGGCCTTTCATTATGGATCAAGTATTTCCATATGGTGCAGTTGAGTTGTGGCATCTCTTTAAAGTGAATGGACATAGGCTGAAGTTGTATTTGGGAGCTCTTAAAGAAGTAAAGGTCGTTTAGCATCTCACCCTTGAGGGAGTCTAAGTATTCAAGTGACTCATTGTAATAGATGGGTTGATTTTAAGTTATAGTGTATGAGTGTATTCACTTTTATAGATATTGAAATATTCGAGAAACTAAAAGATGCACAGTTACAGAAATGAGACCATGAGCCATAGTACAACACATACTGTTAACACTATGGCTTGTAGTTTAGATCCCTAGTATGCTGACAGAGATGAAAAAAATTGGATTAAAAAATCATGATAGGATAGTACAGTCCGTACTCTTGACCTCAAGGACCGTACTAGCAACTATGGTTTTGAGTCCTAAAGACTGAACAAAGTCCAAGACTACGGGTCAAACTTATAAACCATGGAATTCACTCTACGATTTGTACTATTCGAACTATAGGCCCCAGGTAAGGTTTCTACGGCTCCTATAACATTGTAACAATATGGTATGTAAAGTGCATCATGTGGACCGTACTGTGTGGTCATGACTTAAAAGGCAGGCCTTGGGCCTATATATTTGTCCAACCTGCTTCCCTGTGGCCTAACTTAACCCTTATTTTCATTTAATTTTTAAGCCTAAAATTATTGTTACCATTACTCTCTCTAAGAAATATACAGCCCACAATTACCTTTTTTTTTTTAAAAAAAAATCTCACTATTCCAGTAAAAATACACTATGTCTTTCTCCATTAGTCCCGCAAGCATGTAACCACACCCATTCTACATTGACTTGCACCAATTTCTACTGAACCATTTGATTTAATTGGGTGAATTTTGAGTTTTCTTCTCCTCTATAGCAGTCCACCAAATTTTGTCTTAGTAAGTATGTTATACTATGTTTTTTTGTAGGAAACTTATTAGAGGAAGTTTAGGTTAGGTTTGTTGATATTTTTAGGATGTGCATTGGGATTATTTGATTTTGAAGAATAAATTAGTAGAGTGAGCATACGGTAAATTTTAATTTTTGTGATTAATTGGTGTTTATGTGCTCAAAATTATGGAGGATAGCAGTTCAGGTGTGTTTGCACCCTCTAAGGCTATGAACATTATGATATCATTACACGTCGAAAATAACTCGATGTTGTTTTTCCCTCCAAGCCTCCAAACTATCCTAATCTCTTTTGAAAAAGGATGAAGTCTGAGTAGCCTGTGTATGATAGATTTTAGTAAATGAGAGGACTCACAAAAGTTCGATGATTATTTTGATGGTTACGACTGCATATACTAAGACAACTTTAGCATATTACTCCGTAGTATGCTTTTCAAGTTCTAGAGAGTATTTTGGAAGCCAGGATAGTAAAACAGAGTAATAAATTCAAGAGGGAAAAAATTTAAACCTTCAATTCAGGGTGTACGAGAACCATACAGATTGTAGGATCAACACTATGGCCATACTATTGGTCATAGATACCTGGCAAAGGGTCCAAGAAAGGGTGCAACAGTATGACTATTGGTTTATTCTATTGAACCTGAGGTGCCTGTTTTATTACTCAGGCTATAGAACAATAGTATGGTCTTTAATTTAATCATCGCGGTCTGTAGTCTGAGTTGTACTACTGAAATTAATCATGTGGTATCAACACTATAGTCCGTAAGTTGAACTATACTGTACAACTAAATAAGAAAAATATTTTATTTTTAATTCCAATTCTAACATTTTCCCCTGCAGGTACAATGGCTCTAAAGAAGAATACTCAAAAGAAGAAGACTCCAAGAAAGCAACATTTGAAAAAGAAAACATTAGAGGTTGAGCATGCTTTATATGACTCAGTGATAGAGTCTGAGGCGAGCAGGTCCTTGGAAGTATTCTCAGTAAGTGATGAAGAATATTTTCCTTATAAGATAAGGCAAACGACTAACAAAAAATGCCCTTGTCATATTAGCACCGACTACCTAGTCTGAGAAAGAAACAGGTTCTTTAGACACTACTATTGTTGATGACGTCTCTACATCAGGAGATAAGGGTTCAAATGATACAGCATCAGAGGAGGGTACACCAGAACCATCCCAATCCAAATCTGAGAGGGCTGTAGAAAATAGGAAGAAGGAGTCTTTGGGTAAGATGTGGTATGTCCAGGTCATGTGGGGTATATTTATGAGAGATAGCTCACCAAATGACAGATTCCATACAACACAATCGATACTTGAGTAGAACCGCATCAACATAGGCTAGTTAGACTCTACACCAGTAGTAAAGGCCACTTTTGATAGATATTAGATTAACTAGGTGGATGGTGAGTACAACTATTATTGTTCAAGAGTTATTTGTCTCGTATTCTTCTACACTAATCAATATGACTCTAAATAATATGAATGCATGGAAATCTCTGACTTATTTGGATACAATTTATATTCAAGCACGTCTAATTGATATATCAGAATGCATTATCTAGAGATTTCTATATGGTGATGATTTTATGGGGATGACTAATTTCTTTATGTTCCAACATAGATTAAGACCCTCTTAGATGAGGTTTGTTATGAGAGATAGGGAGTAGAGGACAAATCTATTATCATGGTGCTCTAGGCACATTGCGGAGGCTATATGGGATTTACCTTGGGTATCGGCTCTAAATGGCACACTGCAGGATAATATTATAATGCATCCTTTACTTTTTCAGCCAATTTTGGTGGTTTGTGGTTCGCCTTCACCTGAGCCCAACTTCTAATGATATCACTTTGACACTCGATAGAACTATGATTATGGAAAACATTATTATTGGATATGAGATTGATTTTTCTTGCTTTATTTTTTAGGAGATTAGGGAGAGATCCACTCGGGAGGGCACTACACTACCTTTCCCTTGCATGATACAGGAGTTGATAGCTGATAGTGGTGTCCCAACTATTAAGGGAATTAACACTATGACTATTGCCTCATATGTGTCTGACACCACCCTAATAAAGAACCCGATCAACCTTATAAAACATACAAGAGGAAGGGCTTAGATCTCATCTGCCGATGTAATTATGGCTTCAGTTTTTTGAGAGATTTGATGTTGCTGCCTCATCTATTGCTGAAATCGAAGTTGATACATAGACAACAGCTAGTGATGTTCCTCTAGCCACCATTGTTCCTCCATATTCCCAGTCTGTTGTATCTATCCTTTCTGTTTTCCTAGTAGTAGGTTGGTCACTATATCGTATGAGATATTGCACATGATATTGTGTAACAGGCTGAGATCGCTAATGATGTGAATGATTCACATGTTCAGACCCTACCATAGGTTATTGATATGATTCATAAGCCCCAGAAGAGGATAATGGATGTGCATAAGAAGAATCCGAGGGATCTCCATAGCTGTATGGATGCCTTTTAAAAGAGGTCTTTGGACAGACTAATAAAACTTAAGGTTCTTGATTTCCTTCATGCTAGGTTGGTAGCCATTTGAGATGACATTACTACCCTCCATGATCAACCTGCTTTGGTGATAGATGTTTCTTCACTTGGTATAGAGGAATATATGCCCACTTCTAGATAGTGGTTTGATTTTTACGTAGATGATACTGCTCCCCCCTCTTAATTAAGGGATAATAGGACCCTCGAGGATGGTGATAATGAGAGTTTTAAAAGGACACAGCGGCAGGGTCGTCCTATTTTGATAAGGAGGTGTTCGAGGAGTTCTGAGTAGATGAGATAATTAAGAAGGATAGTAAGAGTGAACGTATTGAGGCACTAAGTAATGGAGCATCATCAAGTGTAATACCACCTTCCACTATGGTGAGTTAATAAGATATTGCTACTATGGTACCTGAGAGTACCACTTCTGCTGCACCTAGAGGTGTTCCTACTGTTGTTGGTTATGTACCTACGGGTACCTTTGTTGATGATTTGGTGTTGTAGGGCACCATAATTGCTACGAGCGATGACCCTTCAGGTGAGCCCACATTATTTAGTGCACCGTACATCAGTGGTGCCTACTTGGAGGCGATAGGGGTTCTTACTGATATACCCATTCTAAGATACCATACATCGGTACCTATGGTACCTCAGATATAATTTACTCCCTTAATCTTTCTTGGGTGTGCGTATTGGGGACAATTCTCCTCTTTTCTATTGGGGGTGGGGCTACCTACACTCAGAGTTTCTTTTTGTCGTGTTTATTTTCCCCTGAGTAAGATATCATAGTAGAATCAGCATATTTAAGGTTTATATTTTTTTAATTTGCTTCATATTTAAGTAGATAACTTTGGTTGATTTGCAGGCATTCTAGTTCTACTTTTTTTTAAAAATAGCACTTGGTTGTTATTTATTAAAAATGTCACCCATCCAAAAAGAGAACTTGGTTTGTTATTTGTTGAAAAATTTACCCCTCCTAATGTTTTATTTTTCCATGGATACCCTTTTTGTGTTAGTTAACCTTTAGGATCTCTATGTGATTTTGTAAATATTAATATGTTGATTAGTACTTAAGTTGGTATGTGTATCCACTGACTGATAATAGGTAGTATAGATAGATGCCAAGAAAGTTTGAGGCTATATATTTCCAGTCCTCCATGTGTGTACAAGTTAGAACTTGCCCGGTTGGTCACCCCAAGGGTCGTAGGATGATTTATTAGGAGATTATCATAGTTCATCTTTGTTTATTTAGTCCACTTAATTCTAAATGATCCTACTAAATGATATATTTATCCCTTGATCACTGTTTGGCCCAATAAGCTTTTTTTTTTGTTTAACCCTGTAGCTTTACCATCCTAATTTTAGACTTCCATTTGTCTATCCCTTGTTTCTTCGAGGGAACTACTGCTCAACTCAAGATAAAACCCTAAGTTGATGATGTGTAAAATAAGGATGGCAATAAAAATAGTCGAAAAGAAAAAATAGGTGTTAGGTAAAGAAAAAGAAAGATAGGTACAATGTAAAGCTAAAAAGAAACAAAATGTGAAACTAAAAAGAAACAAATGTTGAAAAAGAGAGAAAAAAGCACTGCACCTACAACACTGAAGGAAGAAATAAGGGGAAAAGAATACCAGCATTAAATAGGTAGATTAAATACCGTAGTTCCAAAAGAAGGTTAGCATTGTTTCCAAAATATACCATACCCAAGCCTGAGCCTAAGTTACAAGATAAAAAGTTCTATAGTGATCCTAGTATGACTGTTTGAAAACCTAGGTATTGAAAATAAGGGTAAGCCTATGGTATATGTACACGTACTGGATTGGCTTCTATTGTGAGAGTGAGTGCACTAGTGTAGTCCCAAATCTACATTTGATTCAATGTGAGAGGAACTTATTTGTTGTGCTATTTTCTTGATAGTTGGTTGGGTCAATGTATTTGATGTATCTATTGTCATCTATTAGTATTGCAATGTCATCTTGAGATCCTATTGTGCTTATTTGCATAGATAGTGTAATACATTGTTGGTGTTTGTATTATGAACGGGGGGTGTATAAGAGTATGCTCAAGTTCATATGAATGCTGCATAATTTCTAATGTTGATCTGCTTAAGCATCGTGTTGATTTTGTTTTTGTTTTGTTTCTTCAGGGAAAGAAAATATTCTAATTTGAGGGTGTTGATGTGCTGCTAAGTTACGACACTTTAGATGCTTAAGGAAATGGATATTTGACTATTCTTGGGTATGTTTGTATGGATATGATATCTTTTTGTGTCTTTTTCAGATAAATGATGGTCAGTGACTATATGGAGTTGATCTGTACTTTTATGATGAGAATTGATAAGTATAAGGTACAGTACCAACCGTAGTGTTAAGACCATGGGCCATACTATTGATCATGGGATGATTTCCTAAAGTTGGATATTTTGAAGGCTTGATCTATAGACGAGGACTATAGGATTGTGGGTTTAACAATACGGGTCATACTGTATGTTCATGGGTTGAAGTCCAGAGCACTGGGAGTTTGGCATAAACTACAAACCCCTGTACGGATTCGTGAAGTTGACATCACGGACCATATTGTTGGTCTATGTACTGAAATTAAGGGCAGGCATTTCTTAGGCTTACATGACAGACCAATGGGATGGATCACTATGGGTCATACTGTGAGTCCATGATATGGGACCTGACGCTTACTTTGCAGTTACATAGTATGAGCCATTATGGAAGGACTCATGGTGTAATGACCCTCATGGTCATTTATGATAAATACGTGGCGCCTTGTATCCTAGAGCGTGTCAGCAGTTGCCCCAAGTCATTTATGACTTGCTAGGACCGCTAGTTCGGATCCCTGGCGACTCGGTTGAGAAATATCTCCAAGTTTCTATTTTAGCGCCTAAAGTTAAGTATTCGTTGACTAAAGTC
>JBDJHY010167023.1:0-12433 GCA_039654485.1 Withania somnifera | reverse complement strand
GTCCTTGTATCAAGTGTAGTATTGCATGCTCTATACTCCTATAGAGATTCCCAAATTGATCTAATAATTTCCTGCACGAATCCATACTATAAAGAACACAAGAATCATTAAAATTTTCATAAGCAAGATTTGGGGTAGGGTAACAACACACCGGGAACTCATTCCAACGGCCACCACAAAACTCACTAGATAGAGATGGTGCACATAACTCACCCTCGAAAATATATTGACATTGTTGCCAATAATGGGGTCCTCTACAATAAGGACAAGCATTCATAGAACAAGAATATTTATCACTCCACACTTTTCATGCAAAGATGTCATCTCAGAGAGGGTACTATTTTTTATTCTTTTTTTAAAATAAAAATAATAACAGTTAATAATTATACAGAAACTTATATATACAAAAATTTATATATATAAAAACTTGAATAAATTGAAAAGAAAAAGTTTAACCTAAAAAACAAAGTTAATTTCCAATTCCCTTGCAATGGCGCCATAGCTTTGTTGCATCCAAGCACACACACAAGTGTACGTGGTCTTACAAGTAATATAGTGGCTCTTGTGAGCCGGATGTTGAACCCACATGGACTTGATATTCTTAACTGTTTAATTGAATCAAACTAATTCTAGTTATTATTTAAGCGGAAAGTTTGTACAGATATAATTGGAAATGTAATTAAACTAAGGATAATAAAATTAAATTCTAAACAAGTAATCTAGAAAAGACTATATTTTGACTCAATCAAGAAATGAACGAACTAGGATTATGGATTTGCTAGAAATCATATTTAATTAATTTAATTAATTAACTTAAATTATCTAATTTTTGGTTCCGGGGTTTAATCTATGAGTAGGGAATGATCATCCTCAAATCACTATCTATACAAATCCCACAACTACTTCGATTGACATATGTTGTGATAATTTAGTTTAGATGCATTATAGTTATCTTCCCGTATTGAACTCAGCGAGACAAACTAGCTACAAGATCTCGTCCTAGTTGCGAATCATATTCAATTATCAATCCCTGACATAATCGATATATGAACTCACTCCTTACGTTTCTCGTTCTACCCTTCAGATTCCTGATTAGCTTACTTTCAGGTTTATAGGTTTATCTTAATAGTTGCAAAGCACTAGCATACTACGCATAGAAACATAAGACCAATTATATGATAATTCTCGAAATCAAATAATATATAATTAAATAATCATCTTTCTAGTTAATACCAAACCCGAGATCGAGAAGAATTAGTTCCACATAGACATGAGATAATCACAACAATTCATTCAAAGAAAAATATAAATTATATAAAATAAAGGAGAAGAAAAGTGTACACAATTGTTCTTCGGCCTCCATGGTTGTTCAAATATCTTACCTAGATTAAAAGTCTTGTCCTTTTAAAGAGTACTTCTAATGATGGAAAAAACTATGGAAAAACTATTGAAAACTGCCTTCAAAATCACCTCAACAAGGGTTATATTAGTTGCCACATGGAATTCCTTTTTTTTTCCCCAAACTTAACCTTAAAGGAGACAGATTTTTGAAAATTTATAGGGGATCATGATGCAATCCCAATCGTGATGCGAGCTACATCACGTCGTGATCCCAATTGTGATGGAGTTCCAGTCTAAACAGTAGCACATCACGATATGTATCACAACATGATGGCAATCGTGATGGGTCCTTCTTCGCTTTGTGTCAGCTTATTTCTCATCATATCTTCCTCAGACGATCTCTATTCATTCTGCCTTCCATTTCCTCTTGGTTTTTTTATCTATGTAGGCTCCATATAGACCTTGAAATAGACTAATCATGTGGTTTAGTAAAAGTAACAAATATCAATCAATAAAACACTGCAAATATGTAGTTGTTCTCAAGACTAAGCTAAAATATGAGACTTTAATGGCAATAAAACATGTAAATACGCCTTAGATCAACGGAGACCACCGCCACGATCACTGTTCTAGCCCTACCATGCTAAGGAGCACCATGACCTAGAGCAATGCCACCACTGCCTTGAGTTGGCACAACTCTAACTGGTTGTACTGGAATATGAGCTGACATAGTCGTATTATACTCTGTATTATACTCTGTATCTTAAATATACGACCTATGTCCCCATAATCATAACAAGTCCCATATGGAAAAAGGTAGAAAAGAGAAAAATCAACCAGAATGGCCACCATATCCTGAAGAACCTGAGGCTATACCTTAGGAACCACTAACAGAAGCTTGTAATGATGTTTGAACATGATGGCTAGACTGGCCATACTATTGAGTCTTAGATGGGTCCTACCCCACTAACTAGAAACTTTACTACCATGCCTGGAACCACTAAGGCAACCTAGATGACCGGTCCTCTTCTCCTCCCTAACTCTCCTACTACGGGCAAGATCCTCCATAAAATAAGCATGCCCAAGAATGGTCTGAAAAGATGACCCAGTAGCAACTAACACCTTGGAAGTATGACAAATACCCGAATCCAATCCACAAACAAAATGGTGGACTCTCTCCAGGTCACAACCCAATTTCTCAGGTCATGAGAGAACCTATATCCCACCATAGTAGACTACACAACAAGCATGCAATGTAAGATAATAAACTAAGAGTGGAAGATAAGATATAAATAACCGACAAGGATAGGCGGAAGTCCATAATAACTCAAAATAGCCCAAAATACTAATATCCAAATACATGAGCCACTAAAACAAGAATAAAATGACTGAAATAGAAATAAAACATATGTGTTAGAACAATAACAAGAAAGTATAATAGACAGGTAAAAGAGTATCTCTGGAGGCAACGAGAGGTCATCTACCTCACCTATGAAATCAGAATTGAATCAAAGGATCAACATTGAATAATCAGACTTGAATCAAGGGATCAACGTTGAATAATCATACCCTGATCTGCACCAGAAGATACAGAGTATAATATAAGTACCCAAAGAAATGGGTACCAATAGCCTAGGTTGACTGGGAATATAAGAAATAAAGGCAATAAACAAAAAGATAAGAAAGAAAAGTCACATAAATCAACAATAAAAGCATATAATGCTGCTTGGTAACAAGATAAGACCAGTAAATATTCTAAGTCACTAGCCACCAGCAAGGAACGGTCAGGTAAAACAAGAAGAGAACATACCTGAATCCATTCTCTAATGTCAAGAAAACAACTAAGTGACAAACATGGCATTCTAAGTAACCACAAATAAATGAAGGGGAGAATAACTAACAACAACAACTATATCACTAAGGGAATCATGATAGGAAATCCAACCATTATAACTCTATCTCATAATAGTAAATCAGAATAAAGCTAAGTAAAATAGAGTCTCCAAAGCACCCCATAATATGGAGAGATAAAAATAAGTAAATCTCACCCGCTATATCCCATACTACCAAAAGTTACATATAAGAAAATAAGTGTAAAAAGTAACACAAAAAAGAATACAAGTAGCACTAGAACATGAATGAGTGGTCGGGCTTCCCCAGGTCTAAATTGATTTGATCAATAGGCTTTGCCAAGCCTATATCTTCATGATCAATGGTCTTCCCCAAGTCTATATCACTATGATCAATAAACTTACCCAAGTCTATATCAGCATGAATAATTATTGCTTAACACTCGGGATTCCCGAGTCTAGTAATATCTTTAAAATAGTGGTTATGTAAATATTGTCTTATTTATATTTGAAAACTTGTAATACATCTCAAAATGCTTCATTTAATCTCATAATACTAAAAATGGGCCTTTAATGCCATGCAAGGTTTCAAAATCCTTGACATTGGGCCCTGAGCCATAAAACAGTGGAAACCAATGCATAAAAACCAGTTTTTATGATGATATGCTCAACCATAAACAATATCACAGGCAAGCCCTACAACCCTGTAGAGGCTCAATATATACAACAAGCATAACCATCCAAGTTGATGTTCGAGACTCACGAACATCCCCAGTTACCCACCATCTATTTTCCAGAGTCTATCAAGACCACTTAGGGTCATAGGGTAACTATAATTGCAAATACAACAATAATACAAAACTAAGAGGCGGACTAAAAGAACGAAAGGTCATAGGTCCCAACCTAAAAATACTAACCCAAGGACGTTTATCTATCACAATTGTTACCCATATAAGCCAAGTCTAAGATAGTAAGTCATAGCTTGCCTGTCCTCCCTAGACAAGCTCGCAAATAAAGCATAGAAGATGCTTGGACTACTCCAAATCACCAAAATACACAAACTCCAAAGGTAACACAACTTGCAAAATCATAAAATATGTGCTAATACTAGTCAGTCGATACCCATAAAGCTATGAAAATAGCTAGGGTCAAACTATGGGTCAAAAAGGGACTACAAGCCCGCGAACCTAAAATTTATTACTAGGGTATCAATATTCCCCACATCATGGGGAATTCATATCCAAAGTTTGGAGCTAAGACGAACAACGAATAAGCTTGAAGAAATGGAATAAAGTGAAGAACCAACTTTGAGAAATTCGTGGAATCTTGGGTGATATTTGATGAAATTAAAGTGGAAACTTACCAATAATTGATGAAGAATCGAAGAAATCAAACTTTTCATGAAATTTAATGGAAGTTTTGGATGCTTGAAGTGTAAAAATAAGCAAAATACTGAAAATTTAGGTTTCTTAAGTTTATATACCTATTGGCAGCTGACCCTATGCGATCACGAGTTGCAGCTTAATTGACCATCGCGATCGCGTGGCTCACACACAGCAATCGTGAAGGTCTGGGGGGAATGATACAACCGCGAGTTATGGGAACAGGGAATCACATGATTGCATGGACTTCCTTCTGTGATCAGGAAATACTAAGAGGAGGGTGCATCACCATGCGTAGAAATGGGTCGCAATCGCGAAGAAGACCTTACCTGCACCAGATGATAGCTAAAACAACCAACTTTTAAAACTCAAAAATAATGTTCAGAATAAGTTCGAAATGCGATAAACACAAACCAAATATACTACCTGTATGGAAACAAAATTCCTAACTCAATTGCGCAAATGAAATTCCAATCAGAGGTTATTTTGATAAATTTTAACCAAAGTCAAATATATGTCAAACTACCAACTTTCAAACCTAGTACTCAAAATGAGCTCAGTCTGCCCAAGGATCGAATGAATAACTCACCTAACTTAAAATTAACATTTTAGAGATGATGGGACAGTAGGATTTTCAATCTGAGGCTCCAATCACAAAATTACTAAGCAAGCTCCACTTATGAGCCATAAAGCATATAAAACACACAATATCAAAAACACAAAACTAAGCTCCTACGCTCGAACCAAGAGTCCAACTAAAATAAAATCCATGTTCCGAAGCTAATGGAACTGTCAAAATTTTATTCCAAATTTGTTTCACAAAATATTGACTAAAGTAACTATTTCAATACTAAGATCTCTAAAATAAGAAAATTTTCATAATAACAAAACATATTACCCAAGAACCAAAACACCAATTTCAGTAAATTAGAAATGACTTAGGGCCGCTATTGGAAAGATCTTGTATGTAAGAAAATGCAAAGTCACGAAAATGACTAAAAAAAGTCATTACAAACATCCACTAACATGTTCAGTTTTTTAGTTTGGTTCTTGATATTTGTCTTGGTATTATATTATGATTATAGATTACCGTATGGCCTTGAGTGGTTTGCATAGACTCTGAAACATAGATGGTGGGATTATTGAGAATTTTTATGGGTCCCATACATCGACTCGGTTGGTTATGCTTGGTGTAGTGATCTCGAACTTGTGTAAAGCTAATAGGACATTCTATGATCCATTATTTGTGATCATACATGTCATCATCAACATCATTATGAAACTAAGATCATATGAAATGGTGTTTATGATTTTTATGGCCAAGATCCCAGTATTGTTGATTTTTAAAACTTGTATGGCCTTGAAGGTCTATTTTTAGATATTGATTTAACCTTGAAGACCCATTTTTAGATATTAATGACTTGCATTACTTGAGATTTTGATAATGATAAATGATCATAAAGATTTTGATTACCGGGTAATCCTGATATAAAATTGGTTTATATACAAACCCTTTATTTAAAAAGGGCGTTATGGATTCCTTAAATTATTCTAAGTATTTATCTTATAACTTCTTTTAGTGTACGACCTAAAACTAGCATCGGGTACATAAACTTGCTAGCACTTATAGCTTTAGCCTGATGTCAGATGCTGGTATTAGACATTACTCAATTTTTTTCTGTGGAGTGTCGGGCGTGGATATAGTGTTTTAACTAGTTTCATACCCACTGACACTCGGGAGTATGTATCAAGAACTATGATATGATAGCCATGATATTCAGTTATGATATTTTGATACTGCGTGGGGACTCCTTTTATAGACCCTGCCATGGGTCCTTCCTACATATCCTATGGGTACAACATGCATATGGCCGGGGAGGGGTCTAGAGCATATTATCTAGTATATAGGGAAGTTATACTACACTTTTGCATCTTTTGATGCATACCCGAGAACGAGTGATACCCGTTGGTTTGGATTTCTGTAGACTATTCTAATCCGAGGTAGATGAATTCTTCTAGCATTTGGAGCTTTCCCTTTCCCCTTTTTATCTTTCTTATTCTGTCATTTTGTACCGTTGTAAACAGATATAACATTTTTATTTTAGAAATTGTATTTATTTGTTACAAGCCCATGTATTAGTATACCATGTATATGGGATTTTCGTTTATTATATTAGACTTTTGTGTGTTTTTTCTTATTTATGCTCTCATATTATACTTTTATATATTACTTTTACTTTCTATACTTGTCGGGTGGTTCTCCAATGGTGGGATATAGGTGACCTCATGACTTAAGAAATTAGGTCGTTATAAATTAGTATTAGAGCCCTAGGTTTAGATGTATCCTCAATACATGAGATAATGTCTAGTAGAGTCTTGTGGATCAGGTACAATAACGTTCATATCCTATATTGAGGAGGATACAGTGACATATTTAGGAAATCTATCTCATCACTTTCATATCAAGCATGCATCCTAGTTGGTCTCCTAAAATTTTTGTTTTTCTAATTCACTCTTCCTTAGATGACATGCCCATGATATTCAGCCACAATAGGAGACGAAAGGCCCTGTTGCACTGTCAGCTAGCTTTATCTTGGGAATCATGTCAGGGGTTGATTCAGAGGTCATGAATATAATTGTATTTTGATATACGTTAGAGATGCTACACCTATCAGAGCTTCAGTGGTTCATCCCAAGCCTATTTTGGTTTAGAAGCCACTTGGTATCCAAATATTAGTTTATGTCGCAGCTGATTCAGCACTAATATGGTTTACGACTATGCCAATTCTTTTAGACATGATTCATGGGGTTTTGAGATCAATGAGTAGTGTACTGTAGGAAGGAATGTTACCTGGTGTTGGGAGTACTTCTCAAGCAAGGTGTGAGTTTCAAGGTTTCTAACAGGGTTTATTTTCCATTGCTGAGTATAGGGTTGTATTCCATGAGTTTTTTGGGCATACTTTTATGATTTTTCCTTCTAAGTATGAGAAGAACCAGAGATTTTTGGATGGTTTGATATTTCCACTTTGACTACAACTTGAGCATTTGGTAGCTGCAGTCTATTTTTTCACTTAGGTTGCTGCCCATGTGAGGTTGATTGAGGGCCTATGTCATGAGTCATATAAAGGCGGTAAGTAGGTGGGCCATCCTGTGGGTGGTTCTAGTGCTGGTGTCTCAGGATATATGGGCCAGACTACTGAGCTAGTTCGGATAATTCCATAAACTTTAGATAGGGTTTAACATGGTTTTAGTGGACAGAGTTTGGGTTATACTCTGTGTGGTACTTTTTTTTGAGTAGTAGGTCATCGTGGACATATGGTTTAATCTAGATCATCCTCTCGGGAAAAGACCTATGGGCCATGTTGGAGTGTGGATTTATGGGTCACATTGTCGTAGATCACAAATAGTAGTGGTCAGTCCAACTATATTTCATCCACTTATAGTATTAGTCAGACTATGAGTGGTACTTCTTTTAGGGTTTTATGCCATGGTTTCTATTTTATCCCTTCTAGTTCCTTCCTCACAGGGTATACAAATGGGTCTATGTTATACTTGTGGTTATGTGGGCCACTTGTCTAAAGATTTCCCCCGGGTAGGTATTGTTCAGCCCACGATTCAGCTTATTCCATCCAAGTCAGAGTTCTCTCGAGTCCTCAGTCGCTCCAACTTTAGGTTTGGACTATTAGTTTATGATTAGACAATCATCCCCTTACAGTGGCATTTAAATTTAGTGCCCCTCTATGTCTATTTTGCTGCTCTTTATTTGTTGATTTTCGACTTTATGTGTCCTTATTTTGCTTTTATTCTTATGAGCTCCTCCATTCTAGCCCATTTTATTTTTCTCTATGATGGAATTCGATTTTCAGTTATTATTGAGGTTGTTTCTTGTTGTTACCCTAGTAGTTAATTTTTAATAGTCAATTAGATCCTATTGGGTAGCTATTAAGGATCTTAATTATTGAGCTATGTTATTCCTAATAGAGGGGTTGACCAATAAATCTTGGGCATAGTTGGGGTATCTTCTTTTTGTGCATTCCCAGACCATTATGACAGACCGTGCCTTGGTTATGTTTTGTACACTCGGTTTCATGGTGGGGTTCTTTATCCATGCACCATTTGGAACTTTTCCATTCTTTGGGCTAGGAGATTAGTTCTATGAAATTTATTAGTCTCGTTTAGCTTTTGATGTGATGTTAGATTCAATGCTTTATTCGATGTACAGTTTTTATGTTATTGATTTGTAGTGTGTTTTCCTGATTTTCTTTTTAGAAAGGTTATGATTTATGAGTTGTTGAGATTGATTAGGGTATTTGGGCCCATACTCATCCCTTTTTATCATCTACCCTCCGTTAAGTTGAAAGGAATTGAGGTACATCTTTGTAGATATTGAGTGGTGGTAGAGACTTATGGTAATTTAGTTCATCCGTGATTCCATGTGGTTGATTATTTAGTAGTGGATCAAGGTGTCGATCCTAGTGTTTGTTTTCCATAATTTTGATGTTCTAGTGGATTTAGGTTATCCTCATATGATTAGTAGTGGTTTGATTGTAGATTAGGTTATCTTCTTCAGTTTTGCTTGAAGTGTGGGTTTTTATATCAAGATTTTGCTTTAAGTGAGGGTTGGATATTGAGCCGAGACTTCCTTCTCTCTTTCTCCGATTTATTAGAGTAGTGCAGAGGAAGGGTGGTTAGTGTTATGAGTCTTGGTCCGTGTTCTATTTTGGTTTGGATTGTCTTCTCCCTTTCAGGATCCTTAGTTCACATACTTGATGGCCTGGTTTTGACAACTTTTGGGGCCTTTAATTTAGATGTGTGGTCTCTTTTTTGTGTACTTCTAATGTGTACTTTACCTCAAGGATTGTATAAAAGTTGGTAATTCAGTTATGCTCTGAGTTGTGTTGTGTTGTTTCTTTGATTCCGGTATTGGCACCTAGTCGGGGATTGCTAGTTGTGAAATCTTTGATTTTAGGTAGCTAAGGAGAGTTGGTATCGACATCTTTGGGTTTGGATTACTCTTGTATTTTGATATTCCATCCTTTGTGTTTGAATTGGTTCGGTCATTGTGTTTGGACATGTGGTAGGTATAGGCTTAAATAGGGTTTCCTTTACTTAGCTTATCCTTCTTAGAATCCTATCTAAGAACCCATTGTTCAGTTGTGTCGGATTACCCTTCCTACCGAAAGGATTCATGTATTAAGGACTGAGATGAGTGAGGACAGACTCCCTTTGCGAGCCTATTGCACAACTAATGCGAATTTCCCATAAGTTTTAAGTCGACTCAACTAAGGAGGCCTACACCTGAGCTATGGAAGGGAACCTTTATTTTTCCTATTCTATCCATGTGAGCATTTTTTTATGTGTATTGGAGTTCATTACAATTTTCCATTAGGATCAAATTACTTCAGTTGCCTTTTCTTTTCGAGGATATGTTATCTTGGATTATTGTTGTCTAATTGATGTGGTGATTGTTTTTGTGATCATTTGACTAGATGAGTTAGTTTGTTCACTCCTACCAGTTTATTTTCTTTTAAGTTGGGTTAGCGGTATGGGTTGCCTTCGTGAGTTGGGTTGATTTTGTATGATGCTGCGGGTTATTATGTTGGACCCTGGGTATGTAGTTTTTTTGATCTTCGGGGCTTTGCTTCAGGTCGTGGTTGGATATTTTGTAGTTGGTGACCAAATCATTCTCTTCCTATGATTTGTTTTGGGTGATAGTGATTATTGGAGTATTTGGGTTTTAGTGGTAAAGACTGGTAAATGTGAGCATTTGTGGGTATTATACATGATGGTGTGTTGGTTTTTGGATTGGACTGTAGGTAGTGAGTTGGTTTGGTGATTCTTGGTTTTGTGCTTGGTTGGTGTGACATGTGATTTGGTTCCTAATTTCAAACTTCTTTAAGGCATTCGTGTTGTTCCTTCATCAGTTGGCACCGATTCAGATATGTGTGGGGTATCCTGAGAAGATTTGTCTAGATTCGATAGCAGTTTTAAAATTCATGTGAGATTATGTGATCTTTCCATTGGGTGATATTGAAAAGTTGGTGATTTTTGGCCCGTGGATTTGTTCCCTTGACTTGGTAAGCCCTTTCGATTGGTCAATCAATTCTTGTGTGGTTTGTATTGCCTTGTCTCGAAGTTTGATGCTCTTTTTCCCTATTTGCATTGCCTTATCTTGAATTCGGTTCTCTTCTTTCCCCTTTCTTCAGACGGTCAGGGACAAAAGTCTTTTTAGTAGTGGATGTTGTAATAGCCTTCCAGTCAATTCTTGCATTTTTTGCATTTTATTGTATCCTAGAGCTTTCCAGTAGCGACCCTAAGTCATGCATGACTAGTCGGGGCCAATGGTTTGTTTTTCAAGTTGTTCATTTGGTTTTTATTTTTGATTTCCTATTTTAAAGCTTTATCTTTTGTTATCATTGACTCCGGTCAACATTCTGTAAAACTAATGCAGAATCAAATTCTAACAATTACGTTAGCTCCAGAATATGGGTTTTTATCTAGAAGGACTATTGATTTGTGCCCGGAATCTTCTTTTGTCATTTTATCTCATTTTTCTTGTTTTAGGTTCTTTAGTTTATAAGTGGAGCTTGGGTGGTCATTTTTTTATCGGAGCCTCGTATTGGAAATCTAACTACTCCATTAGCTATGTTATGTCAATTTTTAGTTATGAGGTGTTCATTCAGGCCTCGAGTCAATCGGTCTCATTTTTGGCACTCAGTTGGAATTATGAAAATTTTGTTCGGGGTTGAATTTAGTCAATATTTCATTAAAATAATTTGGATCAAAATTTTGTCTATGATATTGAGTCTAGAATGCATTTCCAAACGATTATACATTTGGTTTGTGTTCATCAGATTCCAAAGGCATTCCGAACCCAAGTTTTTGAACATTTTGGGTGGCTGGTTTCTGAATTAGATTGCAGGTGTGTGCCTTCTCCGTGAATGTAGCATGTGCCTCATAAATGTGAATTCTTTTTTCCTTCAGTGCTCCACAAATGTGGCCTAGGCACCACAAACCAAATAGCAAGGGCCCTAGAGCTCCGCGAATGCGGCCCAGGCACCGCGAATGCAGTGAGCACCTGTGTCTGACAGTATAAAATGTTTAAAAACCAATTTATGCTCTTTTTTTCCATTCTTCTTCATTCCAAAACACCGTTGATGAACTTGTAAATTCATGGTTCTCTATTATTGAGATTGGGAAGCATCAGGTTACATTTCTAATTATTTTTCCACCTTTAATTTGTAAGTTTTTCCTCTAGTTTCATTTAAATTGTTTAATGAATTTCCAAATTTCTCCTTCTTTATTCACTTTATTTCTTCTATTCAAACATATTTCTTACTTGTCTTAGCTTCAAATTTTTGTATGAGTTCTTTAAGATGTGGGAACCATCTTTATATCTTTTGTTTAGAGTTTCGGGTTCATGGTCCCATAGGCCCGTTTTGACCCATGTTTTGACCCCTGTTATTTTCATAACTTTATGGGTATTGTTTGACTCATATTAACATGTAGATTATTATTTTCTAGTTTTATTGCCGTTTGAGATCGTTCATGCATTTCTGGAGATGTTTGGTCCTATTCTACTCAGTATTGCTAGCTTGTCTTCGAAAGCCAGGTAGGATATAGCTTACGATCTTACACTTAGACTATATTGGAAATAATAGTACGAATTAGCACTCTTGGGTGGTTTATGTCTGTACCCTTGATCCTATATTTTTTAGTTCGTGTCACGACCCGACTTCTCGGAGTCATGATGGCACCTACTATCCACCCAGTAGGAGAACCCAACCCTGTAGTCCGTAGCCAAAGCGGAGGACTACAACAGTATGTGCGGAAAAACAACAATATGTAATACAAGTTCCC
>JBDJHY010167013.1:0-12433 GCA_039654485.1 Withania somnifera | reverse complement strand
GGTCTTTGGGCCCAAATCTAAAAATTATGAAGAAAGCAGAAAATAAACTAAGTATGGAAACTAGATAAACGGGAGGAAGGTCTCCAACCGTGAAAAAATATTCCATACGGAGACTAGGAGGAGAAGAGAGAGGAAAACGAGGCGAGTCCGGCGATGTATTCGCCTCATGGGGTTATCCGGGGTGCCGGGATGGCTTACCAGGCTGCCGGGTACCAGAGTCAAGGAGAAGAAAAGAGGATAAATGAAGTCCGATGTCTAGGAGAAGGGAGAGAAGAAAAGAGATTCGGTGTCCGGTGTCTGGGTACACCGATATAGAGCAATCAATCCGGTTGTCGAACTGGGCTACCTGGGATGCCGGGCTACAGTGTTCGGAGCTGAGCCGGGGTGCCTGGCAGCCTACCAGTTTGCACATACTGGTATGTCCTTCCAAAACACCAAAATAGAATAAAACACCGGGACAGCATACCGATATGCCGATATAGAACAAAACTGCCTAGACAGAACAAAAATTCTGCAGAAAGATGCAGATTGTCCAATTGAGCTACAGAATTGAAACAAAGTCCAAATTCAACAAACCTTATATGTTTTCTGAGTGGAAAAAATATTTTGGACTAAATGGAATCAATGAAAATAGCATAGGAGGTCATTTACTTCCATAAAAACCAGAAAAACCAGACTGCACCAGAAACCAAAAGAACCAAAATGAGCAATTCTCCACCAAGACCTCAAATTCACAACGGCATGCCAAAAAATTAAACCAACACCTGTCCTAGCCTAAATTCATCATTCCAGACCTGTTAAAAGCGTCAAAATTCCAATCCGACACTCCAAACATCGAGTTTCCACACAAACTCCACTTTTAGGCTAAAACTTGAACAATTTCCACAAATTGACATAACATGCAAACGAAGCCTCCAAAACACAAACTTAAGGTCAATACTGACTTTGTTTGGCATTCCCGATCTAATGGAACTGTCAAAATTAAATTCAGAGGTCGTCTTGAAGGAAAGTTGAATTTGGTCAACGAATACTTAACTTTAGGCTCTAAAATAGGGAATTTGAGATATTTCTCTACCGAGTCGCCAGGGATTGGAACTATCAGCCCCAGCAAGTCATAAATTACTTTAGGCAACTGCTGAAATGCTCTAAGATGTAAGACATCGTGTATTTATCATAAATGACCATGAGGGTCATTATAATAATTGATATAATAATCTTCTGCTTCGACTTCTGATTACGGAGTTTAGTTCTCCTACCGGTTGTCTAGTAGGTGTTGTCATAATCTGCGAAATCGGGTCGTGACATGTTTATCATGAAACATAAGAGAAAAAAAGAGATAACATTGAATCTACCAAAAGCCTGAGGGTAAAATTTCAAAGTCAGTCTCTATTTTCCCAAGTGAACTTACCAGAAGAACGATACCTCCAAGACACACCACCTAAACTGATATTTCTGAACCGATCACAAAAAAAATTGCATATTAGGAGTAGCCAAGATATCAAGAGCTATTTCATAATTCAAAATTTAATTGAAACTATCTAAACCTCTGGATAAATGTCAAAATAGACCTTTTCTCTATATCACAACAAGAAATCCCAAATTAGAAGTAAGCAAAATATCAACAACCTTACACCCACAGAGTGAAAAAAAAATCACCATTGACCTACTTGTAATGATCCCAACCTTCAACAAAATTCTTCCATGAGATTAAAATGCGATAATTTGATATTGAAATGACTCGTAACCATCTAGGAAAACCAAACCAATCTGGACCAAAAATATGTAGATCAAATAACCAACCAGTGAACAATATTCCTAGCACATAAAACCGCTAATAACTCTTTTTGAATGCTGGAATGGTAGTTGTGTTGTAGACAAACTTCGCAAATGAAAAAAAAATACCCAATAGCCCTAAAAATCAATCACACATAATCAAAACATTTATTCAAATGGGAAAGATAATTACCAAGACTATCGAGAAACTGCAATCACCCATGGTAGATCTCATATAAGAAATCTTAATAAGGATCACACATGCAGTACCACTTGTATAGCCTAACTACCTGAAATTCTCCTTTGTATTTACTCAGAATACTCCATATCTAGTATCCATAATTAAAACTTCTCCAATTATCTGATTCTTATATATGTGAACTTTCTCTACATACAATATCTAATTTGATCACCAACATGGCTCTAAACATACTCGATTCATCAAAATCCAACATAGTCACCATCATTCGCTAATTAAAACCAAAAATCTAATACCAACTAATATCATAACCCTACTAATCATTTACTCATGCTTCTAAAATCATCATTAGATCTAAAATTCCTTAGTAAACACATTTCCACTCTTCTTAACTCTTATGACTTTTCTTTTTTCCAAAAGAAAGATATTTGTTAACTTTGAGTCCACTCTAATCATTCCATACTAGAAACTGGTCCTATCAAAGGCCGATTGATATCAATAGTTCCAAGTATGTTAGTAATTTTCAAACAAGAAAGAGTTATTGAATTAGAAACTAATATCCACTCCTTGTAAATATTCACATTCCAAAACTTAGATAAACCCTTGATCACCTTGAGAATTATGTATGCCATGAGCACATAACCTCTATTTACTACCAAGTGTCTAAATAACTCAGTATAATGGTCTGTTAGTTTTCATCAGCTAAGTAGTATCAATCTAGCCCAAAATCCTCATTAACCCTGTATAATTGTAAGTCTTTCCTGTAGTGCACCTATAAGTCACTTGGCGTAAATAAACAATCTACCCCAACATACAAATGTATAATCACCCATGCATCAATGATAAGCCTTTCATAAGTCTGTGCCAAACCATTCCACTTTCAACTACCAAATGTTCCACCTTGTATTTTTATTTCTAAACTCAAAGGATAAAATCCATATAAATCTTCAACTATGAACCAAAGATCTGTACATGATGTCTCATTCTCAACTTGTACCCATGACATAATTTTAAATACCTTTAACTCTTTGATAAATAATACTCTTGTTCCTTTCCTTATCTCATTACCAATCCTATCCTTAGACCAAAAATCCATGAAATTTTACTTTATTCTCTAAACCAAAAATTTCAAATAGAACACACCATTAGGCCCTTTAACAATCAAAAGTAATAAATTATGCAACCTAAACCATGTATAGGCCCTTCTAAATGCTTTATAGTCAACATGCTCAATCATTTCTTACCTTAGGAATCCATACCTAACCTACTACCATGAATGTAGACTTACAACGAGGACCCTAAATTCTGATTCAAAGCATATACACTACCCTTATCAATCAACCTTATCCCATTCCTTGAAGATTTCATGAAATTGCATAACTTAGTTTACTATCAATCACCTCTCCATTGAACTTATCATACCATTCATTTGAAATTTGAACCTTATTTGCAACAAAAATTGAAACCACTATGGAGCTTATTACAAAACTCAACTCGAATGACTGTAGAATTTTCTCTCAAAGCATTCCTAATGCTTTACAACTCATTTGATGAACACATATCATTATTACCATCACCTAAACAAGATAGAAGAAGCCATGACATCATAAACTCAAGTCTCACTTCTTGAAGATGAACCTTTAGCACTACAAGTTAAGACAAATATCCTCATTCTTATTTCTTTCTAATTTCCTTATAACATTCCACTCACTTTTTCCATTATAAGTTGATATTCCTTTAAATATACTTGAGGAGTTCTTTAAAACATCATACGCCTATCTATATAAACTAAGACAGTCATCATAGTAGTAGCAAACCACAAATCTTAGACATTCGAAAGACTTCCCTACCTTACTGGAACCTTTTAACTGATAACCCTTCCAAACTAGTTGCATTGTATGTACTATCCATCATGAGGTCTTCTTACTATTCTCACTTAGTATCCCTAGTTACCCCATAAAGTCAATCTTATCATTGATATAGTCCTCAAACCAAAGATATACTAGCGAATCCTGTAAAAATATCAATTTCTATATGAACTTTATTACTTACACTTAGTTACTTCCATACAAGTATACTTTTTGAAAACTCCCTTTATGCATAGGCCTATCATTCCAACATCAGTCTACAATGTCACTAGTCCTTATTTAATTCTTTGAAATGCATTTCATGACCCGCACACTTTAATACCTACCATTGATCCACTACTTTAATTTCCCTTACAGACAGATGCCCAACTTCAATGTCCGTTGTAACAACAAGTTGGTGCCTCAATTTTGAATGCAACATCAAACTGTATTACCAGAAGAGGAAAACAATTGATAGAACCTTATGTAGTTAATCTTGCATTTGTTAAATGATGTATCTATCTTCATTAATCACTCGTACTATATCATGAAAGCCTTCAAGATCCACTACTAGGACACAACATAATCGCCAAGAATTTCATAACCAGATCCCTTTTTCCACACATTTCTGCCCACTAAGTAATGCAATATATATCACAAAAATCACTCTCTCTGGTCCAAAATAACACATACCATCTACTGAATAGGACCCAATGTATACTCTGCATACATACCTTGAAAGTAATCATACCGCTTTAAAACTCAATATAAGTAACTCCAATCCATACCTTTCCACAAACCCCACCCATTTTCCAGTAGCTTGGCCCTTTAAAACTGTTCATTCCCTTATAATAATGGTATATGCATGTGTCCCAATACTAAACTAACAAATAATTGTTGATATATTCACTCCATGAGACTATAGTAGAAATTCTAACCTTGGTTGAAGCAACATCGTATTTAGCATACACTAAGCAACCCATTCATATTATGACAAACTTTACTAAATGTGGTTTCCAAGATTACCATGCTTATTACCTAGTCATTCATTTCATTTTACCATTCCTAATTATAAAACCATTTCTAATACCATGCTCTCCACACAAGTGCATTCTCACTATTGAATAACTAGCAATAGGGGATAAGGTGTTCACAAAGTTCTTCAAACCATTTTCCATATTTCCATATGAATATCCTCAAAATTCATCATTGAACTACAACCTTAATTAATTTGCCTTTAAATCATAGAATAGTCCAAGTTTGGCTATACATCTTTCCCATAAGTCTACCACTTCCTCTTTAGCACAAATCTTACAACAAAACCATATGATAGAGCTCCAACTAAAAGCAAAAAACACTAGAATGAGTCCTCACTATAACTGAGAGAATGGAATGAAGCAATAAGGATCATACTGAACCAATGATGCACGATAGAGAATCAAGAAGAGAAGGTTTTCCCTAAAACTCACTGTAACCTCTTAAAGATAAGTAACAAACATCTTTGCACCGATCCGCGAGACTCTATTAGACTTTGTCTTGTAGACTGTGAGTCTTATGAACCTAGAGTTCCGATACCAACTTATCATAACCTAAAATTTGGTGTTGATAGAATCTGTCCCAAAACCACCTAAATAGGAAAACCATACAATAATACAAAGCTAAATACAGAAAAAATAAGCAAGATGACTGAAGGTCCAATACAAAAATTCAAGCTACACAACCATCCCAAAACCTAGATTCACTATGTACAAGCCACTAATGTAGAATGATACAAAATCTAAAGTAAATACAATATAAGTCTCGAAACTTCTTAAAATATGAATGAAGTAAACACCAAACAAAATAGTAGGAATCCACAACATAAGTGCAGGAAAATAATCTTCTATATCATAGTAATCACAAAAGAGCCTTGAAACACAAACAAGGAAGAAGATAAAACAACACTGAGCTACAAACCTACACAAAAAGTATAGAAAAAAGAAAGGGTGAGTACCAAAAACAAAAGGTACCCAAAAATTGTCGTCGGGCTGACCCTCTAAGTGACAACAAGACCACCTACATTCCAACCAAACCTAAGACTAAACCTGCACTCAAGAAAATACCAACAAGCAACAATATCTAAAATAGATAATATCAAACAACTCTAGTACTCATCAAAATTATGATATTTGATAATCTCAACAAAAGCATATAAGTGAAACTAGTTGATCAAATATATTAATCAATACCATGTAAAACCAATGAGTGAAATAGGTGAATCATATGCAATATGATACAATAGCAGTCAATATGATGCATGTCTATCCTAGTGCACACAAATGCTTCTAATCCTGAAAGTCAAGACCCATAGAAACTAGCTAAACCATGCATCGCCTATCACATCAA
This sequence comes from Withania somnifera, assembly GCA_039654485.1. Taxonomy (NCBI): domain Eukaryota; kingdom Viridiplantae; phylum Streptophyta; class Magnoliopsida; order Solanales; family Solanaceae; genus Withania; species Withania somnifera. Next base: position 6,229 of record JBDJHY010167013.1, on the reverse strand, counting down.
GTCACCTACCATCAAGACTTGATCCTAAGGGCATATAACATAAGTTCAGGTGTCGACAACACTTGGTATAACAATATTTCGTATCAATCAAGCTCATCACGTCAACCCCCAATAGAAACCTCAGTGGATGGAAAGACTGGGAAAATCACATATCTCATATCCATATCAGATCCAAAATAGTGTCACAATATCTGATCTAGCTTATGGTATAGTATCCATATCAATAGCAAATAGTGGAACCAACACAATATATGTATGCATGGATATAATGATATGAAGTAACACAAGGGCTTTTCACATGGGCATCACATTAGGTAAATTATCAAATATGACCTCACACAGGCATCTCAATAGATAAAGCATCAAAACAAGGCCTCACATGGCATCGTAATAGATGAAGTATCAAAACAAGGCCTCACAGGGCATCTCAACATATAAAGTAACAAAGAAAGGCCTCACAGGGCATCCTAACCAAGTAATATCAACAAGAATGTTAAAATATATTAATAACTATGTGGAAGAAATAAATATTGGACTCAATCCAAAATATCATCTCAGAATTATCAAAAACATCATAATCGATCAAGTGTCACATTTATAACCAATATAGTTTGGTTTGTAGCCCATAGAATATAGACGGACATCCATGGAAATACTCATTATCTTATTTACACGGGTTCCCATAAAACTCCATTACCCCCTCTATAATTAACAAGTAAAACAAGTATCACATAAATCTAAACACTTAGATAAAGAGTCACAGAACCTTACCTTGTCTTAAATTCAAAGAAAAATAAGTCAAGCTGAAGCTTTGCCCCTCCTCAATGCCTCTCGAAATTGCAAGAATGTTCAAATATGAATTACCTACGAGAAAAAAACCAATGATACTTGTATTGCTATTTTTAAAATAGGGTACAAAACTAACCCCAAAAGTCAAATCTGAGGCATAAGGGTAAATCTAGATTTTTTTTTGAAAAACACATTACCTGTGATTTAAGGAATCAAATATGAAATTTTATAGAAAATAGAGTATAAATTGACCTTCAAAATTCAAAAATACCAATTCAAAGTGCATACCAAAAATCTATAATTTTTCACATTGAAAAAATAATATTTGATGTTAAATTATGAAATAATTAATGATGAATGATGAAATATAGGTTTATAAACTTACCAAAGGTTTGATCTTGAAAATTATATTTTAAAATACACTAAAATGTGTTTACAAAGCGCTAAAATGTCAAAAAATAAAGTCCTCAAAAAATCATTTTATCCAAGCAATTATAAATTTATCAAAAAAAAATGGTCAATTAGTTAGCCTATCCGATTGATCGGTCACTTTACCTGTTTATCGATTACACCAGAAATCAACGATGCTGAACTTTAATAAAAAGACCATAACTCTCTCATACGAACTCGAAATGTTATGATTCTTTTTGCATTGATTTTAAAATTTTGATACAGATCTAATGGTACCATACAAATACCAAAATGAGATCATTAGTTTAGGTAACGCTATTAAATGCAACATTATAAACCTTCAAACTCTAAATGAGTACCAAAACTCATTCAAGACCTCAAATTGCAAAAACATATGAACTAGACTAATTTCACCATTTAGAACTCAACAAAATCATAAAATCACCAATCCGAGGTGTTCATGAACCAATACTCCCTATGATCAACTTTAGGCTATATATTTAACTGAAAGTCCAAAATGACTCTGATATCTCTGAAAAATAATTTGAGCTTTATCCTAGACTATGAACCACCTTCTGAAGCCAATAAAATTGACAAAATTTTAATTTGAGCATTTGAACTTCAAATGATGACCAAAGTTAAACTTAACGCTCAAGCTCAACTTTATATCATCTAATGGTTCAAACTCACCACAAAACCCCCAAACTTTATATCAAAGGTATTCCTCGACTAAAATCCATATTATAGAGCTAACAGAATTGATAGAATTCTATTTCGAGACTCATAACTCCAAATATTATATAATGAAAACCATTTAAACTTCAAATCCTTCAAAAATAAAAATATTTCAAAACTTACAACTTTTGACTATGGTTCCCAAAAACACCACAAAAACATATCAAATATAATATGAGGCAACTATTGAGAAGGGCAAAATGATGAATTTTTTTGAAAAGTCAAAAATAACCGTGAGGTTCATTAATGTAAATGGATAAAAGATAAGACTGAAGGTACAATATAAAAATACAACCTAAAATATCCATCCCAAAATATGGATTAACTATGTGCAAGCCACTAAAAATGAATGATATATAATCCAAAGTAGAGCGAAATACATCTGATAAAAGGAATCCTCGATGTCTACTGTGCAACAAGCAGCTACCTTAACATACTCCTAGCTTAAACCTTAGACGTTGAACTGGAAAAGAAAAACAGATTGTAGTAAGCTCCACACCTACATAAAGCATAGAAAAAGAAAGGATGGGTACAAAAAAAGCAATGAGTGCTCAACAAGTATCATCAGCTGACACTTAAACAAAGTGGTGATGAGAACCTAAAACCATGACATACATCGAACCTCCAATAACTACAACCTATAAGCAGATAATATACCCCAAAGAATATTACAATAACAAAAATAGGGCAAAGTGAAATTATAGTAAATACATTCACAACATCATAATCCAATAAAATCAATCTCAATCGAACCACTAAGATGTCAAGCAATACCTCATAGGGCATCTCAATAGATGATGTATCAATAATCAAAGTAAACTCAATCCAAATCCATCTCAAGTACCGCAGTCTCATCCCTGACTTATATAGGTGAAAGCCTCCCTTCTATATCAATGGACAACTCATTAGAGAATCCAACTATTATGTTACTTCCTCATGAAAGGACTCCCTCAATACCCCTCTAGTCGCTAACATACAAGTCCACCCATGGCGCGAAGGGTACATTCTGAAAGCAAAAAATAGACTTGTGGGGTGGATTTTGAAATGATAGGGCAAGGTAAAAGGATAACTAACTAAGTGTTTCTTATATTCTTTACTTTACCATCTGATTGATCACAACCCATTTGCTCTTCTAAATTCATCATTAATGAGCCTTTCTCAATATTGGTCATTATTAGTTACCAACCTTTCTCAACATAGGTCATCATCAAGATAAAAACACCAAGTTTTGTAACCTTATCAATATATGCCACCTTAGTCCAGTAATACAGTCCAACAAGGAAGAAAGAAGCAATTTAATATCATCCATAAGTAGGACTAATAAATAATCAATGTTAACATAGTTAATTAGGTAAAATAAAAATAAGAAAAAGGACTACACAAGTAAAGGTATTCAATTAGCCAAGTATTCATATGCAAGTAATGAAAAAGAAGCATGTCACGACTCGATTTCTTGGATCATGATGGCACCTACTATACCACCAGTAGGAGAACCAAACCCTGTAGTCCGTAGCAGAAACGGAGGACTACTACAATTAATGCGGATGAATATGAAGAGACATAGTAAAGATAATAAAGAGTTGTGGAATACACCCAAGGCCCGATGTCAATGTCAAACGAACCACTAATATAGAACAACAAGGATGAAAAACATACAATATCCAAAGGTCTCCAAAATAAAATAGAGATAATCAAGATGTAAAGCTGAAGAGAAGTAGGATCAAGCTGCACTCCTAGCTTACCCAGAAACTCTAATCTGAGGATAAACAAATGATCAGCGAGCTGAAATCACGAACGAGGACCTGTACTCGAATCTGCACAAGTGCAAGTGTAGTATGAGTACAAGCTGCCGAAACAACCTGTACTCAGTAGGTTTCGAGGCATACGGAGCACACAACAAAACTAACTACAGTAAATAGCGGAATAACAAGGAAAGTAGTCATGGAAGCAAATAGGACATACCAGGAAACTAGCAGTTCAATACGAATCAATGCCACATAAACAGATACTGCTAGCTAATCACATAACAGGACCACCTATACCGGATCAGAATAATTCGGTGTCCTTCTAACAACATATGTGAAAGTATAACCAATAAATAGGAATCAAGGAAGATAAGGATCGAATGTGGTCGGTATACCGGTAACCTCAAGTGAAAGGATAATGAATGATCAGAAGTGATAAGAACTAATCCCCACATAACATGAAACCATAATTAATCATAAAAATTAATAAAACAGTAAACTAAAGAATAAAGTAAAGAATTTAAATGCTGAAAAGTCCCCCATATGAAGAGCAGCGTACATACAAAACATGCTCACCCGTAGGCATCCCATACTACCAGGGGTACACTGAAGAAAACAAGTTCAGAAAGTAACAAACACATGATCGTCGAAGAAACCTCACATCCCCAGGTAAGAACCAGAATCCGGTATCACGTGCCACAATTTATGATCAAAACCCGGCATCTCATGCCACAAATCACAGCTAAGGTGATCCTTCACCAATAGCAATATGAAATTATCACACTAGTAGTATCACCTATGGCCTATAATATCATCATCAACCTCGGTGTGTCAGAAAGCTGTACTCACTACCGTATCAGAGATGGTCTCATGTCCCGGCGCTGTACTCACTGCCATATAAAAGATGGTCTCAATTCCCAGCATTTAGTAATAAAACATATAAGTGATTTGGTCCCCGTGCCAGGGAGAATCCCTGGACTAAAACAAGTAAAAGTAGTATAACCGGGTGCTTGATACTATGTCGAGGATAAATCAGTGAAATCATTACTTATTTTATTATCTTTAATTACCCTTTATATCTATATCTGTGATGAAGTATCATTATCATATCATATATCTCAACATTAGCCCTCAAGGCTAACATATCAAGCGGTGATACTACCCGGCCCCAATGCACTCTCATCGGAGCCATAGCTCGGTCCCTCCGTGTCATGAATGCACAGAGAATCAGTAATATATAAACATATTTCATGTAAATGTCATGCTGTCATCACAACTCATGCCCAGCACAGGTAACTAAACAAATGCTAAGTCTCGGCCCTGTATTAAACAGTTGTCAACATAACCATATCAACAATCAACGTACGAAATGAAGGCACGGGGATACTATTCAACCTAGCTACCCATTCCAAGGAAGCTATTCAGTACAACTAGTAAAGCTGTAAACCCAGGATTAGCCCATGAAGACCTACCTGTCGTCCGACGACAAGCTTTGCGAACAATCACGGAGATGATCCCGTCTAACATCAAATGATCTCCGAACGAGCTGAAACAAACGTCAAAGCATTCCAAACGTCAATATGGATCCAATGACGTAATTTAAAATGGAATCCGGTTCGGGCTTAAAATTAACCCTAAAACGGCCGTAATGGAACCCGGGCATCGGAACCAAAAATGAACTTCACCACAGGGTTCCCAACACCATTAGAAACCCATGCTATAAAATTGAGTTTAAAGCGAGCAAGAACGGATGATAAAATAGTCCGGAAAGAAGATAAAATTAAGGTTTAGAGGATTATTACATAAGCCACAACAAATCAATAATTCTAAAGAGATACCATCTCTTAACTTCATAACCAAGCCAATAACGACAAAAAGAATAATTAGAAGCAAGATATCAATGAATCCTTATAGCTCTAGTTCCAAACTAATCAATTGAAACCAAGGGAGAAGAAGGAAAAGAGGAGAAAAGAGAGGAACTTATCAATACTTGAAGAATCACGAGATGAAAGTGGAAGAATTGATCTTGAGACTTGAAAATGGAAGATTTAAGTCTTCTTATTTGAGAGAAAAAGGAGGGATAACGTTTAGGGAAATGTTAGAATGGAAAAAATGAAACCAAAGATTAAAACTTATAAGAATCAAGTTAAGGTCGGCTACTATCGGAGGTCTGCCGTCCTTCACAGTGGTCATCCGCCGTCCACGGTAGTCAGCCACCATCCCAATTAGTGTCCCAAGCTTGGATACTTCCTCACATGGCGGTCCGCTAGCCTTGACGGCGGTCCACCATCTCCAACAGTGACCAACTTGCATTTTGAACTCTAACAATTCCAGACTCAAACGGAATCCAAATTTGACAAACCATATATGTAAACATATTGGAAACGACATCCCAGACAAAATGGAATCATTGAAACTGAATTCCGAGGTCATTTACTTAAGATGACCCCTAAAATCAAGGAGGGCCAAAATGACATTTCTTAAACGACACCTCGAAATTACAACGGCTAGTCCCACAATTTAACCAACACCTCACCTAGCCTAAATTG
>JBDJHY010166993.1:0-12434 GCA_039654485.1 Withania somnifera | reverse complement strand
ACCAGATTCTAGGGAGGCATTTTGGGTTATGCTTTATATGTTCTACTTTTATTTCATCTTATCATCTTCTTCTTTTTCTTTGGGATCCTTGATACTGGCCCATCAATGTTTCTATGGGCCAGAGTTCGGCTGTCTACAGGTGATATGTAGATGTCATCCTCAATTTTCGAGTCATGATAGAGTGGTATTATAGATCTATGTTCATCAGTGTCTTTAGTTGTAGGTGTAAGTGTTTGGTAGAGTCCCATGAATTGTTATGTAGACGTCCACATCCTATTTTTGGGAGGCTACTGGGCATTCTTTAGTAAAGACTCTTCTTTCTTGATTCTGTACGTACGTTGGATGGTTAGTAGGTTTTTTATTGTATTAATTGTCTCTACTCCTTAAAGATGACTAGGAAGAGGCCCTTTGTGAGTTTTAGTGGGGTTCTCGTGCGCGTTCCTGGAGCCTTAAAATTGTGGTCGACCGACAGGGGACCATATCACAAGATACAGGGATTCGGAGCCACTCGAGCTCCCATGGGAATTGCTAGTACGTCAATCTTTTAGAGTCCCATAATTTAGAAAGAAGTACTGAGTGATGCTTATAAGGAAGCGCTTTATGGGGACGATTTGGTTAGTTTTCATCAGGTATCCTTGATTATCTCGGATTATGCAGCTATGTTTAGTGAGCTGGTCAGGGATGCTACCGTATTTTATCCTACAAGGTATAGTAGAGTGTTGGGTTTCTTCAGAGGCTTGGTTTTGCCACTTCTTTTGATGATAGAGCAATTGGTAGCAGTAGGACATACCTGTAGAATAATTTTAGGTAGTTATCATCCATGGACAGAGCCTGTCGTGAGAAATATGGAACTAGAAAGCAGAGAGCCCGTCAGCAAGTGAAGGTTTATGGTAATCCACCTAAGGTTAGTGAGAAGAAGAGCTATATAAGCTACTTTATATGTAGAGAGTTGGGGAATAGGGTCATAGATTTTCCCCTTACTGGGTCCCAGTTGTAGCAGCAGCTTGGTTTGAGTAGCCAGAGTTCTAGTCCAATTTGGTCAGCCTAACCTTTTAGTTTTCAGGATGTGTCTAGTGATGTCCGATCTGGGAGTGGATGGTACAATCGACAAGAGTCATCACAGCAGATTCAATTAGGTCAGTTTAGTAAGTTCATTCAGACTCTACCTCGACAGGATTATAAAGGCCAGAGTATTCCGAGCGATCAGTTTCATTAGGGCATGGCTATTGGGTCTTGGCTATCATGGATTCGATGTCACGGTGGCCCAAGGGCCATAAGTAGTGGTTCTCGCAGAGGTAAAATCCTTGGTTATTATGAGCATATGGATCTAGTCCATTATTCTAGAGAGTTTCATTGGCATAGGGCCATTCAATCAACATCAATGGTAGCCTCGCTTCAGCATTTAGTTGGGGTACATGATAGTTCTGGTAGTTTGTGTTTCGCTTATGGTGGTGTTGGGTGTTCGTATAGGGAGTGTCCTGGATGTGGGTATGTGAGTCAGGTTAGCCGAATGATCTTACCAGTAGTTCCTCTTCTTCGATTCTTGATGGTGGTCAGGATGTTCTGGGGGAGCTACCTCTGAGTTCTGGTTATTGTATGGATTTATATTATTCCCTGCCTAGTTTGCTTGTACTGACTTGGGCATGACTGTGACTTACTCTATTTTGTATTTGTTGGATTGACCTTATCAATGTTACTGGGTATTATAAATTGGGTTTAGGTCTGGTTATAGTGTTTATATTCTAGCCTTTGGTTACGTGGTTTCTGGTGGCACCTGCATTGTGATTTTCATGGGTGGGATGGATATTGCCTTTTGCCTCGGGAGGTGCCTGTGCAGACTTATCAGTTTGTTTTCCTATGATTCAAGGGCTTTTTTCTATTGTTAGGTGGACCTTGTTTTATCCAAGATGAGATTTTGATTACCCTCACCTTTCCTTACCGTGAGTGGTGATAGCGTTCATAGGGTCATTTTGTTTCCTATGTATGAGGAGGGAACCTTTTAGTGGTGAATCCTAGTGTAGGGTTTGAGTTGTTTTGTTGTTTTAGCCTATAGTCATTGTGAGATGGCATATTTGGGATTTCTGTGGTAGAAGGCCTGAGTCAGTTATCAGTCGTGTGCAGGTTACCCTACTCTCCCTAGTTTTGGGATTGTTTTATTATTTTTATATCATTTCCATGACCCATGTATCTTGATAGATTAATAGGGGCCCTTAGGTCGTACTGATCAAGGTTTGTCATGCGTTCATCCAGGAAATAGTCACTTAGTTATTTTATAGTATTAGCGGTCAGCAGTTCTTCATTATTGCGGGCAGACACCTTACTATCCTATAGTGGTTTTCTTCGGCTGCTAGTTTTTCGGAAGATTTAGGTGGAAACTTTCCCTATTTGTGACTTTATTGGTTGATTAAGGAGGACCAGAGCGATCAATTTCTTGTAAGTAACTCTCCTATTCTGTTAGTTGCTGTAGTTCTGGAGTAATTTCCAGAATGTTATCTTTACCCTCTGCCTATATCAGGGTTGTTAGGGTTGGTTATTATACATTGGGTTCTCTTGGTTTTGGTTGCCTGTAGTTGGTCTTTGAGATCGGAGTCATGCAATAGTTTTGGTAGATAACAGTGTCGTCGTTAGTGGTGGATCGGGGTTATATAATCCCAGAGGTCTTCGTACGTCATTTATGTGATTCATTTTTTGGTCTTAGTTAGTAGACACAACCATGCAGAATTGATCTTCGTGAGTTGTTACTAGGTTAGTCTTCTTGTGATTATCCTACTGGGACTACTAAATGGCTTATGTTGGGTAATGATTCAGTTCATGACTGTTCTCTTTGTATGAGAGTCAACACACATTCAGACTCTGAGTTGGGGATATATATTAGTGTGTTATGAGTAGTTGGAGAGTCCTCCGTTCTTGGTCTGCGATGATTATTAGCTTTGAACAATTGATATTCGCATGATACGATGACTAGGTAATTAGAGTATGTTGTTATAAGGTGACGATAGGTCAGCATCAACTAAGACCTGAGGCTACTGTTAGTATGTGGGTGGTATGACAAGTTACATTGGGTAATTATTTCCTATGCATTTTAAATATATAATTTAAAGGTTGACTCTAGATATAATTGGAGGATTGGGGTTTACACATTCACCATGGATTTAATTCCAAGTCCAGATTAGGGATGGGTTACCAGGCGGACAGACAACATGATGTTCTAACTCATGAAGCAGATGTTCAACCTTCTTATGGTATCAGTTGTAGTGCTTATATTATGATTCATAAGTCCAGTTTTTTTTCCTTCCAATTATTCAGTCTCTTTCATGACTTTAGTTCTTTAACCACAACTTTAGTTCCTAGAGTGCAATTAATGATGCATCCCTTCCTTGTAGTGATGTCAATTATATAGTCATGTATGAGTTCTAGAGTTAGACCTTGATCCGTAACTTCTATGGTCTATATACGATCATATCCTATTTCCTTTTAGTAATCCATTTATGTGATGTTAGATGATAGGGAAAGAAGTTAACATGAAGCTATGACTAAACATATTTTATGCTCAGTCAGTGCTAGCTTTGATGTGCCTTTGTCACCTAGGATGTGAAGAGATCTCATATTCGATATGTATAGATATTGATTTCAGCAATGTTAAATAGATTCATAGAAAGTTTAGATTTATCTCAAGGAATCCATGAAGTGAATATATATTTTATTAATAGGCTTGAATATGGTGTTGGTGACTTCTTTGTTGTAGCTTAAGGTTGATAGATTGCAGGGATAAGAAGGGGTAATGTTCTTGTGGATATAGAATATCAAATGTCAAGGATTAGACTAGTATGATCCTATTACATGTAGTACCTTATACCTATAAGTTAGACTTAAATTTAATTAGAGCATACGATTATTAATGTTTGTAGCAATCAATACCCTTATGATAATCATTGATTCTGAGAAGCATCAGAGTATGACAGAATATGAAGTGTAGTCAAAAGGGTTATTACTAAGATAGAGACTGCCAGTTGTAGTGTTAAGGCAAAGTAGCTGGATCCTTCTTTCGTAGCTTAAGTGCTTATGTTACTTGTCAGAAAATTATCGAACTGAAGGTAGATTACATCTGATTCTATGCCTCCAATACTTTATGAGTCTAGATATGATGGATGAGATAGACGGACGAGGTTAAGATTAGTAGTTCTTACCTAAAAGTTCCTTATTAAGATAATACCTCCAGTGTATGTTTTTTACCAGTTAACATAGCTGTACTAAATATTATCAACTGTCGTAGATAAAAGAGAAATACAGAGGCCAAAGTATTAAGAAACCAAAAAGAGAAATGATTCTCAGCTACAATTCAAAAACATAAGTTTAGGTTTACATCAATGGAATTTCTACATAGAGTTGGATATATATATATATTTATGTTTGTGTCTAAAATGGGAAATGTAATTTTTGTATCATGAAGGTGGAGCCGATCTAAAGTTCACTACTGTGTTAAATAGATTGACCTTGCAGATAAGCAAGAAAAAGGTGATAGACTCCCCAAGGAGAAGCATGCAAGTTGACAGTGAAACTGCCCAACAACATTACTTTGATGTATAAAAGTACCTGGAAGTGTGACTAGTGATAGAGGATGTAAGGTCACAACGATTTGCTTCCAAAACGCCCATCTATTTTCTTTCCTGTAATGGTAGGTATGCTCCTTTAATGATCCTTCATTGAAGTGATCGAAGGAAATGAATTCCATCTACTACAATTGTTATTACTATCATCAAAGCAAATACATGTAGTTTATTCACATTGTAACATGTATAGTCGTATACACTGTGTTTTCGTGCTTGGATGAATTTTGAATCCCATCGGTATTCATGTAAAATATGCACCTAAATGAATGAAAAATTTTATTATCGCTAACTTTAGCAGAATTTTGTTGGATAAACCAACTTTCCAGATAACTGTGGAGACATTTAGCATTGGTCAGTCAATCTTCTGCACCAAAAACTGGATGAGACATTCACCTTACAATTCTTAGGTGTAAACACAACACTTTCTTGTTGCTTCTTTTGATATCAATACTGCTTCTTATTTCACAAAATATTTACACGAGACATTCAAGTGGTATGGGAGTTCTCCTCATTTCTCCTATATGAGTGAACACTTGTTGCAATAGTGAAATCAATAGATTCTTAAAATAGTACGAAAGCTTGTATGATACTGTATTTGGTATTATTTTAGTTTATTTGTATTTAGATAGTGCAAACTTGCAAAAAATGCTTATTTTTGTGCACCATATAGTCACTTAAAACACTGATCTGGCTCTGAGATGATAACACAAGCACCAAAACATAAATATTTTAACAAAACAATGTAACCAACAACAAACACTACAACATACACACATAGTGAAATTCCATAACTGTTGTCGGGAGAGGGTAGAGTGTACACAGACTTTACAACTACCTCATGCAGAATAGAAAGTCTATTTCTGAAGACCCTCAACTCAAGTACATCAAATCCAAGTACAAAGAAGAGGAAACTAATGGAGATGGCATAGCAACTAATATTGGATATTGTTATTAATGTCTCAAAAATTCAAGTGAAATACAAGTGCAAGATACAACAACTATTGGGAACAAGGAGGACAAAGCAAGATACTGTGACACTTAAAATATGTACATTCGAGGTATATTTCTCTTTTTATCTTTTACCTTCATATATACTAAACACCACGAAATAGAACAGAAACAATTAGTGCTTAGTCGAAACAAAATCTTCATATACTAATAGATGTATCGAGCATATCTTTCAGTGTTAATAATGAATAATTATACTTGTGAGGTTCATCATAAGATGAAATCCTAAGGCCCATACATGAGGTCCTAGATTCAACATATTCTCAAGCATCTCTTTTGGGAGGTCTAAACAAAAATAATTGCCAAACTGTCAACTATTAAGTTTAAACAATCGAAAGGAACTAGCTTAATAAGCAACTTAAATGAATGTGGCTAACACATATCTGTGGATCAACTATCCTACTGTGATAAAGTGGAATATTGAAAAGATCAAAAATTGCACATTCATGGGTGAACTCAAAGTCGTCAATTCTCCTGAATTTTATATTTATATCAATACCAGTAGCAAGTCTAGGAAGCAAATCAATTGCATCAACAATATTCTATGAAACCTCAGGAATATCAGGACGCAATATCATGTTAATATTCAATAATAAATTACCTTAGTCTTATGCACCACTTCTTTTATTTCTTGTTCCTCCGCTTTTTGTTCTTCCGATTGAGTATCCATCAAAATTCCTTCGATTACCTAAATACATGGTTCTGATTTTTCCGTAAAGTAACAGCAATAATGATATTTATTTAAATGTATGTACAGAAAGATAGATGATCTAAATGGAAATGGAAAAGAAAATCGACAGAGCTTAAGCATAATGTGTAAATTACGTACATGTCATGAGCTCAAGTCTTGAGGCAAATAAAAAGTTGGTATTGAATGGAGAAGGGTAGAGAACGGGACTAATTATTCTTAGTATCAAATAGAGTACCAACTAGGCCCCTAGAATTTCTCAATTATCAAAAAGAAATTGCAGATAATCCTGTTGAAATGAAGTTTTTCGTCGTTGAATTATAGTTCAACTACATGGTGGTGTAAGATTAAGTAGGGGATGAGGACATAAAAATAATACTCTCCTTTTATATACATTGAACTTACAACACAACATACAAATTATGGAACTTAAAAAACGAACACCACAACCTATTACCAGTTGCTAAAAGGATCCCTTTTTGGAAACTAAATTCGGCCCTTGCGTATACTGAACTGCTATGAAGTGTTATTTCCTAGCACGGATATTCTTAAGTGCGTCCCACTCCTTTTCTTTTTTACTCTCTAACATAGCCCTTGGTAGTCATATTTACAATCTAGGATGAGAAGTTCAAGAGCAAGAGTCATACAACAATGTTCCACACTTAACAAAAAGAAAGATCCCACTTTTTTGCCTACATCAGAACACATTTTTTTAGTTTATAAAGCAAGTATGTCATGACTCCTGTATGCTTGGACAGAGTCTTAAACTATATATTCGTGCAACCAATAACAGTTAGCATCCATATGTAAAACAGGATCTCTAGACACAATGAGGTTGACGGGTCATTGAAGGTTCAAAAATATGTAAAGACTACCGTATGAGGTCACATTTGTCGTATAAATCATTAGCCAATGACATTTTCAGGTGGGAAGTTATGGATGTGAATAGACACTCTAATTCTAGTGGTTTACGTTCAAGAAGGTAATCTTATGCTAAGATTAGTTGTTTTATTTAAGTTAAAAGTTTATTATCATAAGCTAAATACGAAGAAGCCCTCAGATGGTGAAAATGATTTTTTCCTTCAAATAATACAACTCTTTTTAGCATAAACATAGTACCTATAAGGCTGAGGGTTTTTTTTTTTTTTTCTGACAAGTTACATGGCTTATGCTATATTTTCTCACATACTAACTGTATAAAGCTAAGTGTCTTTGAACCATACCTTCTACACCTATTAAGTAATAGTGAACTTAAAGATACGTTCCATCTCGGAAAGTGGAAGTACAAAAAGACCTTTAGCATAGAAAAAATGAATGGAAGAGTAATCAAAGCATTACATACATATTTTTTTCTTTCCGTATGAATCAAGTATATTACTTTAATACTAGACACAAAAGGGGATGTTTCCATGTACTTTTCTCTAGCGATGTGTAGTTTGGAAATGATGTTGGGAAAGATCGTCGCAAATCCAGGGATGACACTAAGCACCCAATAAATTGATTTTCTGTGAAGTTCAATAGTTGATTATTGTAAACTAAATTATAATTGTTGTCTACAAAGTAACTTTCTCAGTTCAACGAGGGAAAAACGTGTCACAGAGATTGAAGATAGCTACTTCTTGTTTTTTTCTATTCTTTGATATCTTATTTGTTTGGGTCTTCACTAAAAAGGGAGAGATTAGTCTATAAAGATCTAAAAATGCATAGTAATAATACACACATAATTATAGGTAAAGTTTTTCCAAATCAATCCAAATTACAACACATAATATTTATGTTAGTTCGTAGATAGGATCTTTTCAAAGTATCGAGTCTCAACATCTACATTTAATCATAGGCGATATTGAATTATCTCATGGTTCATAGGTCATGAAGAGGGAGAATAAGAGTAAAGAAAAACTGAAGGAGCAGACGTGTAGAACATGGTGGGGGAAAGTCAAAATAAAAGAAAACTTTAGGGATAAGAAAGAAGGAGCTGGAGAGCCTGGTAACTGGATATCCACCTTTTCTATACCTTGAAACATAGTAAAACATTACATGATTTAGTGTCTTCCAAAAGATGTTGGCAAACATGTTTTGCTAGCGTTCAGACCTTTATAGCAAGGAAGTATTCATAACTTAACAAAATCTGATGACATTTGGCAGTTCGCATGACATAGAAAAGGTTTCACTTAGGGTTTGGATCTCTAACAGCAGTTGTTTGGTGGATCCCTTCAAAAGAAATAAATTCTAGAGTTTATGAGAACAAGAATGACAATATTGTAATATATCTTTGCTTTGTTTTTTTTTTTTTTTTTTTTTTTTTTTTTTTTTTTTTTTTGGAATGCGCTGAAGGCCAAGCTGTTAGAGGCCTAAGACATGATTGACTTTCGTAGATTCCTACACGATATGTATTAATCTCTTTCATTGAGATGAACTTCTGTTCAATATTTTCTTTCTGCTGACTTGTATCAGTAATACCTTTTCTTTATCTTACATTTTACGTATAAAAAAATAACATCTGGAAGACGCAAACCTGTATGTGAGTCTTAACAATGGCCTTTCCAATCGGTGTTGTTGTAAAGAATTTCCAAAATGAAATACAAAATTTCCCATACATGATACCATCAAAGTCAAACAGAGTATTTGGCAGCTTCACAGGAAGAAAATAGAGTACTAAATAGGTAACTGAGACAAATATAAAGATGGATGGCAGTAATAAATTTTGAATTTATCAAATGAAATAGATGTTAAGAAGGACAACAATGCAATTATGAATCCTAAAAAATGTTAGAAGGACAAGAACAGAATTATGCACTCCCATCCACCAGGAAACATAGAAGTCATAGTTTCAATGCAAAAAAGACGTATTGCAGTAGCCTTGAATTTATAAAAGGAATTAACCAGAATAGGTACTCATTCAACCCTAATCTTAAGGTCAAGTGCACACACCTACCTCTGGAGTACACTGCTCCATTCCACCTGCTCCAGAACTTCCTTGCAAAGTTGATTTCTCAGTAGAAAATATTGAACCATCAACATGGATATCTTCACCACTGGTTGGACGATCAATGGGCTCCAATTGTACCTTTTTTAGTAAACTGACCCACGTGAACTGCAGCTAATGCCAATAATGGA
This sequence comes from Withania somnifera, assembly GCA_039654485.1. Classification (NCBI taxonomy): domain Eukaryota; kingdom Viridiplantae; phylum Streptophyta; class Magnoliopsida; order Solanales; family Solanaceae; genus Withania; species Withania somnifera. Next base: position 3,011 of record JBDJHY010166993.1, on the reverse strand, counting down.
AAACACACTTGGAGAGCAGAAACTCAACTCAAAAAATAAGAGACGGATAAAGAGGACCTATAAATAAAGTTACAACAAAGATATCTGGATAAGTTCAAGTGTTTCCAATCTTCGTAAAATCTTTGCAGCGACAATATCCAACTCAACATCGATGTTTTATAACATGTACCCATTTAAGAATTGAGATCCAAAAACTAAAACATTCATTATGAGAGCAGGAACATGGAACTTAAATTGCTCAAAAAATATGGGTGATTGATCAGTCAATATAACAAACGAGCAATAACTAATACAGCAAAATAGAATTTATTAATATTTTAAGAAAATCTATCGAGAAAAAACTTATTGTTGTCTCTAGATTGTGCAAATTGTTCCATCTGTGAAAGTTGGTTCATATATTGTTCAAGAATCATTTTGACTATTCAGACGAGCCTTTCTCTCGTAGACAGATGGGCAGTATGAGCGGACTATTCAGTTACTCCAGGCTATTCTTCGGGCTTGGGTTTTTGACTTTTGGGGTAGATGGGATCAACACTTGGTTTTGATAGAGTTCTCGTATAACGACAGTTATCACTCTACATCCAGATGGAACAATGTGAGGTTTTATCAGCCAGGCATTGTAGGTCACCGATCGAAATTTATACCTCAAATTCATTTTCGTGTTCTTTCTATTCTGTCGTACTTCGACCGTTCTAGTAACTTCCCCATGTTGCATTTGACTTGCTGGGATCGATAGGTTGGGTTCCTAGCAGGTCTATCATTTGATTCCCTTTTAATTATGACTCATTTAGGGTGTACTCGACTTATATGAGCCTAGATCGCCCTTCCGTCGCTTCCATTGAGTCTGAAATATTCATTACATAAGGATTTCACATATGGGTTGTTGAAGTCAGACTCCGTGTTAGAGCATCTTTAAAAGTTCTAGCACTAGCACTCAGCGCCATCACGTTGGAGGGGTGCGACCGCCAAGACCATTTTCTCTTCTTATAGCACGATTGATCCAAGGAGCCACAATTGCAATGCCATCCAGGAAATGGCATTCAACACGATCAAAATAGGAGGGCGCCAGTGCGCCACCCACTGGCAACCTATATGAAGTTGTTATATGAGCTTTTCCTCAATTTTCTTCAATTCCAACCGAAAAACTTTCCTTTTAGAGCATAAATTTGATCAAATAAAGTGTTATATTGTGGTTTGAATTTGTAGAAACTTTTTACGTTGATTTTACAATCATTTCTACCGGGTAACTCCTCATTTTTTATATAATATAAACTTTTTAGGTTCATGTCTTTCATTTCTACCGTTAAATTGAGCTCTATGTTGTACAATATTATATATAATCTATGCTCTATGTATTGGTATAAATATTTCCTTTTTCCATATAAATATTTCATTTTTAGATTGGATTTTGACCCAGCTATTTATGTAACAATATGGGTCTTGTTTTACTCGTATTGACATATGAGTTTCGTTTTTTCTAGCCTCACATGATTCTGATATTTATACGTGAACTTTGGATATTTGGTCATGCTTCTCGAGAACAGTGCTGGAATTCAAGTAGGTTATGATCTACTTTCTTCATATTGGGTATTAGTATAGTATATTATGGTAAAATACCAGCTCAGGGATGGGATTACTAATCGTACCTCGATATGTTTATTCTTTCGGCACATGGCCTACTTAGTTGGCTTGTAGCTTAACTACTTACACCAAGGGTTATACCGCTCTACCTGCATGCTTAACGCCAACTCTGAAATATAGTATCGTCGGGGAGGAGTGACACCTTTGGTATGTGTTATTTATACGCTAACTGTACAATGTAGTAAGGTTGGGGAAGGGGATTATACTAGTGATTAGAACTTAGTAGTTATCCCCTTATTTAGGCTGGTGGTTTTAAAACCAATCTAGGTAGGATGATTATTCTATGTTCTACCTGAGTGTTGTGAATGATTAAGGTGTGTGTGGCCACTTAGCCAAGGATAGCTGGATATGTCTTAGCTGGATAGTTAGTAGCCCTATGTGATGGATTATACCTAGCTAGGTACGACTATGCTGAATAATTAGCTTTCTTATGTGATTATAATGTACCTAGACGGATACGTCCTTACTGGGTGGTTAGAAACCCTATGTAATTATATTTTTCCGTAGTCTGGTACGAGCCTCTAAGTGAGGTGTATTTGACTAAGCAATGATGGCTCCATGTTTTCCTATATAGGGGTATATACTTGGCCTTTCACGAGTGCTATCTAGGCAGTTGTGATATTATTGATATGATTACCATGGCTCAGAACCGTAGTTGGGCGAGGGGAGGATATACCTTAAGGTTGAGGCTTTGTAGTCATCCTATGAATTCCAATTAGCATCCTTAGACGAGTTTATCCTATTGATTGGTTCTGTGTAGCAAGCATGCATTAAACGTTTCTAAAGTTAACTTAAGTTTGAAAGAATGATAACTAGTAACTTGAGTTTAAAAGAGTGATAACTGGAAACTTATTTAGTACATACTTATATCTTTCATGACTACGCTTGTGAGTAGTGTGGAGCTATTTTCTCATATTATTTGATGTTATTTTCTTACTATCACTGTGATTTTTTCATATTGCCTACATGATGACAGTTGAGTTTTACTGAGATGTGGATTTGGGCGAAATGGCTGGACTTGAAATTTCACTGATATATGATATACAGACTGAGCCCAGATTTTGCCTTTTCTCCTTGATAGATATGGCACTGATTGGTTGTAAAAGGATTTTGTACATGGGATTGGATCCCTCCACGGACCCTCTGACTTGGGTGGCCATGCCTATTGTATGTTGGGTGGAGAGAGGAGGGTATACTGGGGTAGGTTGGGTAAGCATACGGGGATTCTTTCTTGAGTTTGCTTCTATAAGAGGCATGTATCAGGGAGGGTGTGTATGAGCATTTATTTACTTTTCTAGAACCCCTTTTGCATTGCATCTCTACACGTTGTCTTGTACTCTTCGAAACTTACGAGGGAAGTTCCGTCTAGT
>JBDJHY010166975.1:0-12434 GCA_039654485.1 Withania somnifera | reverse complement strand
CTTGGGGCAACTACCGAAATGCCCTAGGATGCAAGACACTGCATATTTATCATAAATGACCTTAAGGGTCATTACAGAAACTTTTCTTCTTGAGTTTAGTTCTGAGGAGTTGTAGATTTCGGACTCACTTAGGGTTATGAAAAATAAGTGGGGTTTCCTGTAGATTATTGACCCACCTTCAGAGTTAGTGGCCACATCTCCTTGGTTAATCACGAGTCAACTTGATTGGTTGACTAGTTTGTTGGTGTTGGAGATAGTCTGAGGAGAGTATTTGTCATATAAGTGCATCATGCATGGTTTAGTTGAGAAGGTTGTTGACATGTTGAGGACCATCATATGAGCTGTTATGTTGATGCTGTTCCAGACTTCGATTATTTTTTTCCTTAACTTTCGCGAATAAAAGTTTCTTTAGTAGTGGATAATGTGATGGCCCTCGGGGGAATTTTTATGGTTCCCTGACTTTCCCAAGATATTTATGACTTACCAGATCGATAAATTGGATCCTCAACATTCTTTCATAATTATTTCTTTTCGGGCGTTACTTAGTTCATATGACCTCAAATTTCCTTTTTGTTACTTAGTTCATTTGATGTTGTTTCCATTTAAAACTTTGATTTCTCAAAATTAGGGTTGGTAGGGGGCTAAAGCATCATGATCATGTGGTAGTGGGATGCAGTTTCAAATAAGAGATGAGAAGGTCAACATCTCAATCATGAGAGCCCTTTCACGATCGCAATGAAGGCCTGGACGGTAATATATTTTTTTCTCTTCATTATGACGTTGTTTTCTTTTTTATTCTTGCATTCTCTTAATCCTAGAGCCTATAACAGGTTAATTAAGAGTGTTTTGGTGTTTTTTATCCATAGAATCATGTCCGGGTGGTTCTACGCTTAATACTACCAAGTAATTTTTTGTTTTCTATTTTACTATAAAGTTTTCTATTGAATATAAACTTCTAGGGCTTATATCTTTTAATTCTAACGTTAAAATTAGCTTTATTTTGTGATGTATGACGTATGAGCTATTCTCTATGTGTGGGTATAAATATTATCAATCTTTGAGCTGCAAGGGTTGATGGACCTAGTTTTCGCTGGGACTTGGAACCTACTAATTATAAGCAATATGGGTCTCATTTAATTCGTATTAAAATATTGGTTATATTTTTTCTTGTCTTACATAATTTTGAACTTCGTATATGATTTTGGGCATTCACGACATGCTTTTTGAGGATATCACCGGAACCTAGGTAGGCTAGGATCTACTTTATTTAGATTGGTTATTAGTATAGCATATGCATGGTAAAGCTCCATCTTAGGTCTTGGAAGATTATTAGGTCCCCGATATGTTTATTTATTCATCCTAGGGCCTATTTAGCTGGCTTATAGCTAACCACTTACCCTAGGGACGTATTTCCCTATCCGTGTATCTCACGCTGACTCTGGTCTGTAGTGTGGCAGGGGGAGGAGTAATACCGTTGATTCGTATTGTTATACATGGACTCTGTACTATAGGGAGGTTGGCAAGGGGATTAAACTAGTGGCTAGAGCTTAACATTTATCACCCGATGTAGGCTGATAGCTTTAAAGCCAATCTAGATAGGCTGATTATTTGTGTTTTATCTGAGTTGTTATATGCGACTAGGGCTGGTATGGACCCATTTTGGGGCCATATATATAGTTTATATTTCCTTGTTTGTTGATTAGTATCCTTACGTGACTACCCCGTACCCTTAACAGGCGCTATTTTGGGCTATTGTGGCATATGAGATATGGTTACTCATGGCTCGATTCGTGGAGGGCTAGAGGAGATTACACCTTGTGACTAGGGCTTAAGTTCCAGTTAGGAGTCTTAGGCCAATTTTTATGTTAATTGTTTTTGTGTGTAGGGATGCATTAAATATTTTAAAAGTAACTTGATTTTTGACAAAGTAATTATAGAAAACTGATTTCTTATATATATTTATACTTTCCATGATTGTGCTTATGAGCAGTATGGAGCTATTTTCTCACATTATCAAGGCTATTTTCTCACTATCATCATGGTTTCTTGATACTACCTATATGGCAATAGATGGATTTTTACTAAGATATGGATTTTTTCCTACATAGCGAGAGATGGATTTTACTGACTTATGGATTTTCCCTATATTGATTTATTTGTCTTTTCACTGAGATATGATATACGAGTTGATCCCGAGCTCTAGCCTTTCATTCATGATGACTATGATACTAAATTACCTTTCACTGGTTTTCCATACGGATGTAGGTCCCTCCTGGACCCTTTGACCTGGGGCGCTATGCTTGAGGTATGATGCATGGCCGGGGGAAGGGTGTACATATTAGGCTAGGTAAGTATACGGGGATGCTTTTGTGGCTCTCTCTCAAGTAGGGATTATCCCAGAGAGAGAACATGGAGACACTTCTATATAGGGTATGCGGTTCTAGTCATCCCAGGGTTTCTCTTTATTTAGGAGTATCCCAGAGAGAAAGCATCTCGATACCCTTTGGTCATCCTATTTTATATAGGTTATGCGGGTCTTCCTCGATTCCCAGGTTATCCCAGAGGGGTAGCATGCGAATATTTTCCTTATGTTGCCAGTACCCTTGCATTTCATCTATTTACATTGCCTTGCACTCCTTGAAACTTATGGGAGCAGATTCGTTAGGGTAATTTTGTGCTTCTGTGATGATTTCTAGCTAGGCCTGATTTTTACTCTTTGGAGTCATTAATCACTTTCCTCTCTATAGTTATTGTTACATTCAGTGATAGTACTCTCTGTGGTTCTCATTCTCTATTTTGGTCCTCACTTACATTGGTTATGTTGGAGCTCTAGGTAAGTGTCTCATTTTTTCATGATCTGTTCGTGGCCTAATTCTATGTTATATGCCTTGTTTGTAGCTTACTTTCATAATTGTTAGCTGATACTACCCACACTGATAATTCATCCTTCACTGTGCTTGCTAGCTATTGTTGTAGGTTCATTTTTTTTGTTATACACTATGTGCCACTATGTTGTTCACTAGGAATGTTCTTTACCTTACTTATGCTTACTTTTTCCCAGTCGGCCTATGATTCCTACTGGGTACTCGTTGCTTTTGGTACTCATGCCATATTTCTACATCTTTTCATGATATAGGCCTTAGTACTATATATTAGAGCATATGCGATCATGTGGAGTAGCTTGGTGTTGTTCAGGATATACGGTGATTAGTTGGCATTCATGATGGCTGATCATCCTTCTCTTTCTATATTTGTCCCACTTGGAGAATGGACAAGCATTTTGTATTTTATTCCCATTAAGGGTTATATTTTATACCCTTTTGTATATATATATATATGGATGCTCTACATCCACTATACCAGGTTCTGAGGAGGCACTTCGGTTATGTATTATGTCTTTTGTTTCTATTTCATCTCCTCATGCCCCTTTTTTTCTCTTGGGATTCTTGGTACTAGCCCATCTCTATCACTCTGGATAAGAATTAATCTTGTATGAGTTTGTATAGCTATTTTTATAGTTGCTTTGTTAAGGGTTGTATTTTGTACCTTTCTTATATAGATACTCTATAGATACTCTACCAGGTTTGGGGAGTCATGTTCGGTTGTGTATTTTCATGTTCTACTTCTAATTCAACTAATCATCTCCTTCTTTTCTTTAGGGTCTTTGAGCTAGCCTACCGCTACTCGTATAGGGCCAAAGTTAGGCTTGTGTATAAATAAGATGTAGACACCTTCACAACTCGTTTTAAGGCCTCAACATTTGTAATCACCTTCTAGTTACCAAATTCAACTAAATTCAAGTTCACAAATACTCAACTTCACAAGTTTAACCTAAAACAACATTAAACTCCACATGCTAATTGTGAACTAACTTACATTGGGCTAAGGATCAGTTGTATATTTTTACCTAAGTTTAACTTTGCCCTAAAATCAACTTCACAATTTCTAACTTGTAATCACCTTCAAGTTCACCAAATTCAACTAAAATCAAGTTCACAAGTACTCAACTTCACAAGTTCAACCTGAAATAACACTAAAGTCCACAAGCTAACTATGAACTAATTTACATTTGGCTAAGTATAAGTTGTATATTTTTTGATAAGTAAGTTCAACTTCATCCTAAAGTTAACTTCACATTTTGCTAACTTGTAATCATCTTCAAGTTAACCAAATTCAATTAATCTCAAGTTCACAAGTACACAACTTTACAAGTTAGACCTAAAATAACATTAAAGTCTATGAGCTAACTATGAGCAACCTTATATTTGGCTAAGTATGAGTTTATATTCTTAGCTAAAGTATGTTCACAACTTCACTTTAAAATCAACTTAACATTTTGCTAAATCTAAAGTTCATTTATAATTACCTTCAAGTTTATCAAATTCAGCTAAAATATTCAAGTTCACAAGTACTCAACTTCAGAAGTTCAACCTAATAAATATTAAGGTTCACAAACTAACTATGAGTTATCTTACATTTGGGCAAGTATGAGTTGTACGTTTTTTGATAGATAGTTCACAACTTCACCATAAAATAAAATTCACATTTTGATAGACATAAATTTCATTTATAATTAAATTCAAGTTTACCAAGTTCAAATAACTAAGAACTAAAATAGGATCTAACATTTGGCTAGCAATGGTTTCAATATGAACATAAGATAGAAAAGTAAACTAGTTAGGGAAAAAAATTAAATACACCCTAAGTTGAACTAAAAATATGATTGCAATATTAGCTAGTTTGAAACCACAATTAAACAATTCAAACACACCTAATTTAACAATTCAAACCCTAATTGTGACAAAAAAAAACAACATATCAAAATCGACACCCAACAACAAAAAACTAACTTCACCTACAAATCTATTATAATCAGCAATATAATATAAAATTCCTAAGTTGAACTCCTGCAAATGTACTTGAAAGTGTAGTTACAAAATAAAGTTAAATTTAAAACCCTAACCTTGAAAATTAGATTTCTAATTAGACGGTGTGGTGGTATTGTACGACAGCGGTGGTGGTCCAAAAATTATAGTGGAAAAGCAAAAATATGAGAAGAAAAAAAGATAAGAAAAAGGTGAGAGTAAGAGTGAAGTGATAAATGGAAAAAATGTCTGATATTGGTTCATATGTAAAATTAAAAGCAACAAATAATATCGTTTAGTCCATCGCTTTAGGTTTTAATGAGAAAAAAACGACAGACATTTATCAGTCTATCTGTTGTTTATTTGATAAAGTAATTAGTAAGTTAAAAAAAAGCGAAGGAAAACATGGTAAATGTCCATCTCTTTTTTAAACATAAAAATAAATTATATATAAATATTTTGGCAGAAAAAACTGCAAAAAAGTGATGAACAGATCCACGCTATCCATCGTTTTTGTCTAATAAATCAATTTTGGTGCGTCGTATTTTGAACCTTTTTAGTAGTGTATAATCAACATACCCCATTAAAATTTCTACAAAGTCCACATATAACACTATGATGGTGGGTCTCCTTAAACCTTTCTAAGGTAAAGGGACACACAACACTCCTCCTAGTGGATCCACTAAGCCACTCAAATAGGACAAATTGGCCCATAATATTATCGTACCCTTGGTGATGCAGGTTATGGGATAAGGGCCTTTGATCTGAATCCTCTAGGTGCTAATACACCTCCCTAAAATACTAAGACATCAAACAGCCTTAATAAAACCAACTAGTCAAACTCAAATATTCAACACTTTAGATTAGTGGAACACCCTCAATGGAACCAACTAGCCTAAACTCTCAAATAAGAGACATTGGGAACTCTATATAAAAATACATCAATTTGAGTTTTCATAAACATTATTGTTCTGATCTTGTAATTCAAGCATAAAATCATTATTGAAAACATAAATATTCTTAATTGGGTTTAATTAGCCAAAATCACTCAACTTAGACAGTCTTCAACATTAGACTTAAAACCTTGTAAAAATTCAAGTGATTCATGACATTTCAATACTCAATTCAAGTTTAAGAATTAACCTTGAGAACATCATCAATTATAACTCTTACTGGAAACATGTTTCAACATCAAATACTCATCAATTTATGTAAAGCTTATCAAGTTTCTTCCTTCTATCACAATTTTATTAATTTGACTTTTCAATATAATCAAGATATAATTTCAATAGATAATATGCCAAACTTTATCAAATATCAATCTCCTAACAGTAATCTACTAACACAACTACTCAACTCGAGAAACACGCAACTATTTAAAATCTAACTCAAGAATCTTCATAGACGTTAACTCACAAGGACATGCATGTTCATTAAATCTAACTCATAGGTACATGCAACTTCATAATATGTTAAGTAGACATTGTGAAAAGTACTTAATATACATCAAGCAACATAAAATGAAGGGTAATACAACATACAATATGAATTGTAAAATCCTAGAAATTTCTACTATGAAATTATTAATGTAGAGTGCAAGGGTTTGTATACAGGGGTGGAAGGTAATCTCTTTTTTAATCCCCACATACCTTTCACAAAGCTTTCTTACACCAAAATTGAGGTTTGAATGGAGTTCTTGAATCTTAAAGAACCCTAGCCTTGGGAGAGTAAAGTTCAAGACTTCTATGCTTGGTTTTCTCTCTGTCTTATGACTTGAGTGTAATGAAAAAAAAAATATCTAAGTGTTTTGAATTATATAAGGACCTTAGATAGCTTAAAATGACATAGTTTTAAGCACTAGAAGGTCGGAGTTCACCAAAAATCCCATAGGAAAAATGTATAATAAAGATGGAACTTTTCCCCACATGAAATAAACCCGCATCATGCTGGTAATTTAATAGGAATAAGACTCATAAAATGCTCTTTTTCTAGCTACAAAACAATAAGCTCTAGGAATTGCACTGCGATGCAAACTTTAGTAAAATGCCTATAAATTCTTACTTCAACCTTAGATTCACAACCGGTTAGTTGTGTTGGATATTAGACACATAGAACTTTCTCGCATAGGTTATGGGTCACATAACTCCTCAAATAGTAAGATATATAATTTTTTAAGTTGAACCATGCATGAAACGATACAAAAACTAGGTCAGTAAAAAGGCCTTGAATTTAACTTTGCACTAGGAGTTTCTTATGACCTTGAATCATGTCAAATAGTACTTTTTCACTTTAAAAATAATTTATCACCTAGGAAAAATAAAAATTCATAAGGTTTGAACTTGACACCATATGAAGAATGATTCAAATTCTGACTCCAAAATTTTGGGTGAAAGGCCCATTTATTCAACTCAGACATACAGTTGTTAAGTGGTCGAATGCATATTGTGTGTTTATGCTCAATCCTCTATTGTAAGCATATTTTGTTCCACTTTCCATGACTTCATTAGTATTTTCATATCTATTATTATTTGTGCATTGCATCGTATTGTATTGAGTTTATGTTAATTTGATCATTTTCCCAATTGGTGATTTAAGACTATTTGTTACATGTTAAAGACTTGAGATTATTTGATATATATTGATGATTAGAGACTATTTGATACATGCTAATGACTTGAGATTATTTTGATTGCATTGTTTCCCTATTGTCTTGGACTGATATCTTACTCTATTACTGATTATCTATTATTGAAGTACGAAACTGTAGATATTTGTTACCTGTATTTCTCTAGTTTATAAGACTTGTACTGTGTCTGTCTATTGTTTATAACGGTATGCAGGTTGTTGTTGTGGAGAGTGTTTAGATGTTAGGAGTTTTTGTCATCTCTTTATGTTACATCGGTCGAGGAAGATACCGAGTACTATAATTTTATACTAACTCATTTCTTTTATGCACTTTTTTGCAGGTTCAGTTCCTAGTATATCGTGATCATTTCTCATCCTTAGTGTAGGAACATCCTTGAGTATTTATGCGGTAGATGACCATTTCATCATTAGTTACTGGATATCTCTTTTTCTTTTTATTTTCTGATGTCATTATGTAATAAAGACTGTATCAGGACTATGTATTTTCACATTACTCTAATAGTGGCTTGTACATAGTGGAAACATGTTTTTAGGTTTACTAGTTGATATTTCTTCTTATTAATTTTTTTACATAATTAATTTCTGCATTTATCTTGGTTTTTACTTCAGCTATCATTAGTTATCTAACCTATCGAGATAGGGAGGTAGGATCCATCATTATCGGATTTAGGTCATGAAAAGTTGGTATCAAAGCACTATGTTTATAAATCCCACTGTACATGAGCCATGTTTAGTATAGTCTCGCGGGTTAGTGACGAGACATCAGTCAATTATCTTTGAAAGGCTACAAAACTATAGGAAAAATTTTTGTTTCTTGATTTCTTATCAAGTGCCCTTGGTCTGAGCTAACCCTACCCACTTCAATCTATTTTCTAATCCGTATAGAGGACTTATTTTTAGCCTTGTGCATTTCAATTAAAGTTTCATAGTGTGGTGTTGGTTTAGTACCCAGTACCAAAAAGGAAGTGATAGACTAATGGGAAGGATGTATAGCTAGAGTTATGCTATTTGGGTATTTAAGGGAAAAAGTTGTGGATGAGTTAAGAAAAGAGATGGGAAGATTGTGCATCATAGATTTTAAGGTGTTCAACTTTTTTTGTGGATTCAAGTTGAGAATTCAAGGTCCTAGAAGCATCGCGTGATTGGTAACAGATGAGAAATATTGGAACAGAAGATGGAATATATAGGTTCTTGGTTCAAAGTTGAAGATTTTTGTAGGTTTTATCCTTTGAGCTCACAAAGTGTCATTTTAAGGTGAGATGGTTTAGCACAACTATTATAATTAGTTACAAAGACATTTGGTGACGTATTAAAGGTATATGCTTATGGTATGAAATTGTTTTGATGTGATTGAGGATTTCTCTAAGATTTAGCATAAGTATGTGATTTTTTGACTACTTTTGAAGAATGGTATTTGAGGGATTGTATAAATTTGATATCGATTTCTAATTCAGCAGCTTCATCTCTACGAGAAAGTACTATTATATTTAGAACTTGGAGCCATCAGCCGTTACTAGCATACTGGGAGTGGGTTAGAGGAAGACAGAGGTCTTACTTTGAAAAATAGAGAAGTTATAATTCAGAGTTATAGAGAGTGCCAACGCATTTCTATGGATTTTGTAAATAACAACGGTTTGAGAAGTATGAGTAAAAGATCACTAGAGTTATAATATTTTGTTAGCATTGTATTTTAGTTCTAGTTGGTGGTTTGTGGTAAATGTGTTAGATTTTGATGAATAAAGTATGTTTGGAATTATGTTTATGATTAATCAGATACTGCATATAGAGAAAGTTCAAATAATGGAGATTAGATTATTAGACGGGTTTGGTTTTCGATGCTATAGATGCAGTGCCTTGAGTAATTCAAAAGAGGATCTTAGTGGTTAAGGTGAAACGTTGCATTATGGGTATATTATTTTCCTTAGAGTGATTGTGTATGGCCTACTATTTGGGGCCCTTGTGAGGATGTATACAGGCTCTTGGATGGTTTCCATGATAGGTTACGTGAATCGGGGTTGGTATGCACTAATGGGTTAGGCTTCACTTCTTTCCAGTTGTTTGATCCCTATGTCCGTATAGGCTACTTTATGTATGACCCTAGAGGTCATTTTTCCATTTTTTGAGTACTTAAATTGTTTTACCCTTCCCATCATTCTGTTACAAGAAACAAAGTGTGGTTCCATGGTTGGTTTGGGTTCAGGATGAGATTTAATGTAAAATTTTGAGAATTTTGACTTTTTGGAACCTTGAGTTCAAAACAAGGAACTATCGGGGTCATCTAGAGTCTTGGACCTCATATAAGAAATCTGTTATTTCCTTCAACTCCGGAATGTCTATTAGGGTCTAGATACACCTTCATCTTCAGTATTATACCTTTTGCGATGAGTTTGAGAGTTTGGATGGGTTAAAGTTGAGTTTATAAGTGCAATGATTGACTCGGCTAAATATTTGGACTTAGATTGCCTAGATACAAAAATCCAATAGTTCTGTCGGATTTGGCTTTGAATGAGGTCTTTATATTTTCTGCCAAGCCCGAGGGTATTTTTGTTATTTTGGTGTTTTAGTTAAAAGTGGGCCTTCATGAGTATCAGGTCAAGGAGTCATCATACGCATAATTAGATGGTTTCGTTTAGTCTAGAACCTCGAAAAGAGTTTGGTTTTATATATGGATTTTTTTCACGGGATTCCAAAAAAATCTTGAGGGTCTATTCTGAGTTAAAATTTTCCCTGTGAATACTGTCCAAAATAGTTGTAACTATGCAATCAAACATCCCTCGCAATCATGGAGGGATGTCACATTCATGAAAGGCAGGCACGGTATGCATTGAGATCATGGTGGACCTTCCGCATTCTCAAGGAATCCATTGTATTTGCAATGAATGCTTGTGCTACCATACTGAACCGCGATCATGGTCAGCCCACCACGTTCGCGGTAAAGGTCTGTGTTACTTGGATAATTTTAAACAGTGTATTCATATTAGACACTCATATTCTTTATGCCAAACATCTCAGAAACCTATATTGTCAAGGTATAATCAAGGATAAAGATAATTAATTAGGGAAGTTTATTAAATCTATTTCTATCGATTCTATCCACTTTGGCATGATTTTACATATAAATATCATAGGTTTAAACCCCTAAACAGTAAACAAAGTTATGAACTCAAGATTGATGGGAAACTGATAACTCTTAATTACACCCAAAATCAATCTAATAGTGTATGCAGATGTTGTCAAAGTATAATTACCCAACTAAGAGTCATGGTCAAATCCACGGGGAACAATTGTATGTGAGGCAATTGAATAAGAGAGGAATTAAGGTTCAATCACTAAGACTTCAACAGGTAGTACAAGGTTTTGGGGGGTTTAAAGTAAGATAAAAAAAGGTGCCAAATGTAAAATATGAACATGGACTGATCAATGTTGTCACAACGCAAAGATAACAAGAAACCAATCTAGGGAATTAAATCATCAATGATCCATGGTAGTTAATTATGTATTCACCAATCAATCACAAACATTGAGCTTTAGCCTTGGATTCTCAAGTACTCGCTAGTTTTTCTCGAACACTAGCAAATCTTTCTTAGCACTGTTCGCTCTAACTAACCTAAGTATTACGAAAATCAAGCAAAATTTAGGCTATACTAGGATTTCACTAGCCGAAACCTATAAAATAGAATTCAAAACTATAAATAGTGTGAAATTCATATTCCTAACACTAATTAACTTTCTCAAGCTCAATTAAAGTCAATGGGCAAGTCCAAGGGTTAGCCACTCCCTTTCGAATTCAGTGCAACAATAAGATAAATTTAGAACAACGATACTTAATTAATAATAAACAAATACTCAATTAACACAAAATCATACAATGATATTAAAACCCAAAATCAAATCCAAATATTGTATCACTTATGAATACAAGAGTTAAAAAGGATTAAATTCTACACAGTGAAAATAAGCAATCGAAACTACGGAAGAAAAGATGGGTAAGGGATTTAACAATACAAATCACCAAATCATCAACCCAAAGTATAGGTGGATGGTTGGAAGCTCTCTCTTTGTAGTGATTTAAGACAAAGGCTGACAAAGATATAAAAGAAATGAGGGTTTTCAGAGCATTTTATGATTTTGGTAATGAAAACCTTTGAATTTACTAAACAGTCCTAGATGGAGCCTGTATGTCGCACCTACAGAGAGAAGGTCACAAATGCAACCCTGTAGGGGCAACAATAATTATGTTGGGGCGATGTCCCCTTCCGTGATCAGATGTCTATAAGAGCTGTGAACAACATTTTGGGAAGTCTTCATTGTAGTGAAGCCTAGCTCGCAAGGGCGAGATGTGAAGGAGCGGACCAGGGGTCGTGGATGTGAAAACCCTAGTAGTATACTCCCAACTCAGTCACTTTTGCTGTTTTTGGTCCGATTCTTGGTCTTTTTCATCCATTGTGCCTTCTTTGTCACACCATACCTGAAAATCATCAATTAATGAAATTAAATAAGCTCATATAATGGTAAGACATTGCAAAGTATATCAAACAAGGCCTTGAAAAGTGGTAATTTCACCTATTATCAACACCCCAACTTAAATATTTGCTTGTCCTCAAACAAATAAAATCAAACATATCAAGAGAACTTTAGTCATTCAAGCTCAAAGACTAACTCGACCAATTCAAATCAACATTCACCAAATAAAAACAAAGTCATAACCCCGGTTGGTACTAACAATAAGTCAACCAACATGTGACTAACATCTTCCTCATTTCAAATACGTTTTTCAACTATGCAATAAAACTCATAAATGATTAATTGACAACAACAAATTTCAAAGAGTGACTCAAAGATACTAGTTCACAACATATGCTCAATTGTCTTGTGTTCTGAATGTATCAACATCACAAATCCTTCCTGATACGGCTCGCGATA
>JBDJHY010166966.1:0-12434 GCA_039654485.1 Withania somnifera | reverse complement strand
CGTTCTCGAACCAACCATGAAATCAATCTTTGTTTGGCATAATGAAACTATCGGAAGTGGTAAATTTTTCAAAATACACTACAAATGAAAAATGACCTTGATGGTCATTACAACATCCACCACCAAAAATCATGTCCATCCTCGAGCATAAATAAAAAGTATCTGAATGGTCAAACAACTGCGGGTACTGGCTACACATATCTGACTAGATATCCCAAGTTGCCACATCGATTAGTTGATTCCTCCACTACGTTTTTACTGAAGGTATGTCTTTGGTCTGAAACATCTGGACCTGTCTATTAAGAATGGAAACTGTCTCCTCTTTAAAGGATAAATCTGGGTCCAAACTCAACGTGTTTCGCTGAAGCACATAAGACTCATTGGGAATATACCTCAGAAGCATAGAAACATGAAAGATTGGATACATCGTGGACAAACCAGGCAGCAAGGCTAGCTTATAATCCACTTCTCCCTTTCGATCTAGAATATCGAAAGGACCAATGAAACACAGAATCAACTTTCCTTTCTTCCTGAATCTCATCACACCCTTCATGGGTGACAACTTCAACCATACTTGATCACCCCCCGTAAACTCCAATAGCTTAGCCCGCTTATCAGAATAACTTTTCTGCCTACTCTGAGAAGAAAATAAGAGTCTGAATCAATATAACTCTATCCATGGAGTCTCGCAACAAATCTATATCCCATAGTCTCCCCTCAGAGGTCTCAAACCATCCAATTAGAGATCTACATATCTTACCATATAATGCCTCAAAAAGCTCCATCTGAATGCTCAATTAATAACTATTGTTATATACAAACTCGGCAAGCGGTAGAAATCGATACTGATGACCAACAAAGTCAAATAACACATGACCGAAAATATCCTCTTAACACCTGAATTGTGCGCTTAGACTGGACGTCGGTCCGAGGATGAAAAGATTGCTTATATAAAAATGAGTACCCATCTCACGCTATATAGTAGTCCAAAAGGTCAAAGTAAACTGAGTACCTCGATTAGATATAATGTATATCGGGACTCCATGCAACCAAACTATCTGGATAATATAAATCTAAGACAAATCTTGAGCACTGTGTTTCACTGGAATTAAATATGCATAATTAGTCAATCGATCAACCACCACCTAAATGGAGTCATAACCACCCAAATTATTAGGAATCCTGACAATGAAGTCCATGGGTATGCTCTCCCACTTCCACTAGGGGATGGGCATACTCTGTGACACACCTCCTGGCATCTGGTTCTTAAACATCACCTACTAACAGTTCATGAACCTAGCAACAAAGTTTACAATGTCCTTCCTCATACCGCACTACTAGTATTGCTGATTGAAGTCATGGTACATATTTGTTGCCCCTGGATGAATGAAATATCTCGAACTGTGGCACTCCTCTAAGATCAGTCTAACCAAGTCACCTGACTTAGGGACATAAAATTGGCCCCTTATCCTCAAAACCCCCTCAAAATCTAGAATGACTAGCTTGGCCTCACCTCGCAACATCATATTATGAATGTCCCTTTATTGACACTCAATTTTTACCCTCATCTATTTAAAAACTAATACGTTTATAATCTGCCAAATCTGAGCCATTCCTGATTAAATCTATTTCCAAAAGTTCTTTTCTAAGATCAAATTATTTCAAATTTTATTAAATAATTTTTTCACAAATTAAACAAAAATTTTGCAAAGTGTATGCATCAGTGTACGACATGTATACAAATGTATACATGCACCTGAGGGTATAATTTCAGACCTATTCTCCATAATATTGAGAATGGTGTATAAGCATATCAATATATATACACCACAATATGTTATTTTAAAAACTCGCACATAATGTTATCTTATATATATATCATTTAAGTCAATTTTAGCAAAACTAAAAACTAATTATTTAAGATTTTACATTTCATTTAAGAAGGTCAGCTTTATTTTATTTATGGGCTAATTTATTATTGTTATTTATCTTTTTTATCTTTTTCTAATATATGTATGTGTGTATATGACTTCTGCATACTCTCTCCTCCTTATATCTGCATATGACTTCTGCATACTTTGGGTTGTCCATAACTTCTCTCGAATAGTTTGAACTTTCTTCATAGCATCAAGAAAAAACTCTTAGGCCTACAACATCTGCCTCACAAACCTAAAATCAACCAATCAGAGACCTACACCGCGTCACATACAATGCCTCAACTAGAACCATCTGAATACTTGAGTGATATTTGTTGTTGTATGAAAACTCAATCAAACATAGGTGCTCAAGCTACTTAACCTTGAAATCAATTGCACATGCCCTCAACATATATTCCAAATTCTAAATATTTCTCTCATCCTATCCATCTATCAACGGATGAAAATCTATAATCAACTGAACTTGGGTACCAAGACCTCACCAAAATGATCTCTAAAGCTGAGATTTAAACTACGGACCACGATTTGATATAATAGAAAGAGGTACTCCATGCATACAAATAATTTCCCTCAAGTAGATCCTGCCATACTGCTTTGCTGATCAACTTGTGCAAACATGTAAGAAGTGAGAAGACTTAGTCATTTGGTCTACTATCACCCATATGGAATCATACCTTTGGGATAATGGTAAACTGGTGACAAAATTCATATTAATCACCTCCTACTTCCATGTCAGAATCTCAAGCTGTTGTATCTCCCCTGCTAGCCTCTGGTTCTCTACCTACTTCCATGTCAGAATCTCAAGCTATTGTATCTCCCCTGCTAGCCTCTGGTGCTCTACCTTCACCTTGCTAAGAATTAGGAAACTTAACCACAAACTCTTCTATGTCATTCTTTATGCCTTCCCACCAATACACCTTTCTCAAATCTCTATATATTTTAATAGCTCAAGGATAAACATGATACTAGGAATTCTGATCCTTTGACATAATCCTCTCTCTCAAACCATTTATTACTGGAACACACATGCTATCTTGATAACGAAGAACCCCATATCCCTCTTTTGAGAAACCCGGTACCTTATGCTTATGGACTGCATCATTCATCTTAACCACAATTGGATCATTATCTTGTTTCTCCTTTTCCTCAACAATAAGTGATGAGTCAGAAGCATTCTGAACAAGCATACCACCATCATCTGTATCAATCAATATAAAACCAAGGTATGAAAGCCTATGCACCTTTCTATAACTCCCTCTTATCTCCGTTAACATACGAAAAACTCCCCAAAGACAACCTGCTAAGGGCATCATCCACTACATTGGCCATGACGGAGATATATCATAGTCATGTTATCATCCTTCAACAACTCAAGCCATCTCATCTGTCTAAGATTCCAATCCTTCTAATCAAACACATGCTACAAACTCTTATAATTAGTGAAGATATCTACATGCACTCCATACAAGTATTACCTTCATAACTTCAAAGAAAAAATCACAGTTGCATTCTCAAGATCATGGGTGGGGTAATTATTCTCATGAACCTTAAGATGTCTAGAAGCATAAGCTACAACCGTACTATGCTGCATCAGAACACAACCTAGACTAACTCTTGAAGAATCACAATACACAACTAACCCATCAGAACCATCAGGTAAAGTCATCATGGGAGCAGATGTCAACCTAGCCTTCAACTCCTGAAAACTCCCCCCACAATCATCAGACTCTCAAACTTTACTTTCTTCTGAGTCAAATGGGTCAAAAGAGTGGATATGGAAGAGAAGCCTTGAAAAAAATTATGAAAGACCAAACTAGACCCAAAATATTATGAATTGTATTGAATCAATATTTAAGTAGTCTACTCGAATATATGAACAAGGAAGGTGATTAACTGAAGACAAAACTCATACTTAAAAAACTTAGAGTAAAGCTGATGCTCTCTAAGGGTCTGGGGAACTACTCTGAGATAGTGTACATGCTCCTTCTTTTTTCCTGGAATAAACCAGAAAGTCATCAATAAAGACAATCACAAACATGTCTATGTAGGCTTGAAAACCCTGTGCATGAGGTCCATGAAGGAGCATTACTTAAATCGAAAGATATGACCACAAACTCAAAATGGACATAAAGAGTATGAAAAGCTGTCTTTGGATTATATGACTCTCTGACCTTAAGCTAATGATACCCAAAATAAAGGCCAATCTTAGAAAATTGCTAGAACCTTGAAACTGATCATACAAGTCCTAAATCCTAGGAATAGGATACTTATTTTTTATTGTGACTTTGTTTAGCTGACGGTAATCAATGCATATATATAGGGAACCATATTTCTTATGCATGAACAAAAAAAAGAGCACCAAATGAGACACACCAGATGAATAGACCCCTTGTCTAAAAGATCGGCTAACTGGTCCTTCAACTCTTTAAGATCAGCTGGTGCCATCGTATATAGAGAAATGGAAAAGGCTAAGTTCTAGGAATGAGATTGATGCCGAAGTCTATCTCTCTATTATGGGGCTCTAGGTAAATCCCCAGGAAACACATCAAGAAACTCTCGAACTACAGGGATAAGATGGATATCAGGAGTCTCAGAATCAGAGTCCTCAACTCGAACTAAATGATAAAGACATCCCTTAGAAATCATCCTCTTATCCTTCAGATAGGAAATGAACCTACCCTTAGGTTGTCAAGAATAGGTTTATCAGGAAATTGGAAATGGTCAACACTAGTCCTACAGTCAACAACAACATGACATGAATGGAGCTAATACATTCCCAGAATAATATCATAGTCTACCATATTTAACTCAGGCAAATCAGCAGAAACAACCATACCCAAAATATAAACATAATAACTATGTTACTTTCAGCTAGAACAGGATCACCAACAGGTGTGAAAATAGAGATGACTAAGATAAAACATCAAGATCTATACCAAACTTTCTAGAAACATATAGAGATACAAAAGAAATTGTAGCTTTAGGGTATAATAATGCATAAACATCCACCTCAAATATTCACAACATACCTGTCAGAACATCATTTGACTTCTCCTGATCATGATGAAAACCCAAAGCGTAAAAATGATTTTGGCATTTTCCTCCACCGGTAGAAGTAGTATCACCCTGATAAGGCTGGCGTGCTGCTAGAGCTATTATTGGAGTAGTAGTTTGTGGTACGACACCACCTTGTTGAATTGTGGGACAATCTCTTTACTTATGCCCGGACAACCTATAAAAATAATAGTTTTTTAAAGGAAAGTACTAAAACACAGTGACTAATCTGTCGACACCCAAAACATCAATTGGACCTAGACTTACACTAGTCTTATCCCTCTTACTCTGCTGACTCTCTCTATAGTTAGCTTTATCCTTAGAAATATGGTCTAGATGCACCATCAGTCTACCAATATCAATATCATTACTCAACATAACTTTTCCCTGCGGATGAATCAAATAAGGAGAAAGACCAAAAAAAAATATATTTATCCTGGTATACATACCAGAAATCATATCTGGATCATACCTCGATAACTTAGTAAACCTTATGTTGTACTCAGTCACAGACAGAGAGCCTGCTCTAAACTCAGAAACTCATAAACACTCTCTTTCCTATTCTCTTTGGAAATAATCGGCCCATGAATGAACCCCCAAACTTTTCCCAAGACAGTGGAACAACTCCAATTCCCATGTTTTTTCTCCACAAACACAAAGACCTGGCAATATCCTTTAGATGTAAGCTGCCAAGTCAACCTTATCAACATCAAGAACATTCATCGTATCACAAATCCGACGAACCTCCTCAATAAGTTCTTTGAATTATCCATAGTCCTAAACCCATGAAACTTTGGAGGACTTATTCTCAGCAGCTCCCGCACCCTCACAATTCTAGCATCAAAAGCAAATGGCTGAACCACGGGAATCTGAACTGGATTTTGAGCCTATTCCAACACTGTTTGAGCCATTATATGCATCATGTTATGTAAATCTACGTTGGTGATGTCTTATCATGGATGCTGTGGAGAGGAGCTGGTGGAGCCTGGTTCTGCTGGTTACTATTAGCCCGACGAGTTGATCATCATGAAGGCATGATATGAAACACCTAAAATATGAGTGAAAAAGAGGAAATATCTCGGAGTTAAACTCCATAGCATAAAATATAACATCACTAAAGGGAAAATTTTCCTAAACATTCTATGTCCTCCTAATCATAGATGTACTGCAATTACACCTACAACTGAGATTCTACCTAACACTGCTTTTAGACTTAACCTAGGACTCTATGAACATAGTGGTTGTATACCAAGCTTTTCACGCCCTGGAGCTTACCCCTAGGAATGAATGACATTCTTAGACACTAAATTATAATAGCAGCCTCAGAAAAACTACTTGGATCATACATAACTCTACACATATCGCTCAGCAGAAGAAATAACAATAATATTAGAAGTGTAATGGGCTCCTCACAATTATCAATAAATAGTCTTAATAAAAAATAGTAACCCTATACCATTCTTTCATCTATTTCATATTGATAATGATATTTTGGCACCCGAGTGATATGAGGCCCGAGACTTAGCATTTGATTAGAGATACCTGTGCAAGGCATAATATGTTGATAAGTCATGATTATATGATGATATATATGTTGTTGATATATTGTGCATTCATGACACGAAAGTCCAGGCCTATGGCTCCGATGAGAGCGCATTGGGGTTGGGTAGTATCACCACTTGATTTATAAGCAATGATGGCTAGTAGATGATTTGATGATAAAGTTAATAGCGACTTAAAAGAATAGATAAGAACACTTTAATAATAATATAAGTAATTATCTTTTACTATTTTAGTCTCGATATTGTATCGAGCACTCGGTAATACCATGTTCACTTTTTTAGTCCAGGCTTTACCTCCTGGGAATGGGATATATCTTTCACTAATAAATTCTAGGACTTGAGACCGACTCCGTTCGATAGTGAGTACAGTGCTGGTACTTGAGTCTGTCACTGCACGATAGTGAGTACAATGTTTTGACACACGTGGTACTACTAATTGTGGAAACATGATAATAATGATTTATTAAGGACTAGTGGTGATACCCTATGATATACCGATATTGTACGCCTTGACCTGCTGAGTATGGCTAGTAGATATTATTTATTTGATGCATGAGATGCCGAAGGTATTATTGATATGCGAACAAGGTGCCAGTTGTGATTCATTGCGATTCTGATAGTGGGATGTGTGGTTTTGATGACGTTCATGCGTATGTTTAATTTTTGCACTTGTTTTCTTTAGTGTACCCCTAGTAGTATCGTAATGCCTACTGGTGAGCATCTTTTTCGTATATGTTGTGTTTCTTATGGGGGGGCTTGTTAACGTTTAATTACTTATTTTATTATTTGTATTACTGCTTAGTTGTCTTTATTGGTTACTTGTTATTTCATGTCATGTGGGATTTGCACCTTACACTCCTAATTAGTTTTTACCCTTTCACTTGAGGTTATCGGTATACCGACCATGCTCTACTCCTATCTTCTTTGATTCTTATTTATTGCCTATTTATTTGTATATATTGTGCTAGGATTATGGGTACATTTTCCTTCATTTCCTGAGATCCTGTTATGTGACTAGCTAGCAATATCAGTCTATGTGATAGTGGATTCGTATTTGAGTTGCTAGTTTCCCCTTATTGTACTATTTGCTTTTATGACCCATTGTCTTGTACTCTGTTATTAACTTCTTTTATTATTGTTATGTGCCTAATGGGCCCTCGAAGCCTACTAGGTATGGGTTGGTTTGGCATTTTATACTTATACTACACTTACACATGTGTAGATCCGAGTACAGGTTCTCGATCATGATTACTGACAGTTGTTCATGCAATTGATACTTTATTCAGAGATTCAGGGATGAGTTAGGCGTCCGAATTTTACCTGTTTCTCTTTATTTTAGACCTTTTATTTGATCTCCTTGTATTTCGGAGATGTAGATGTACTATACTTATTTCAGTTTTATCATTCATGCACTTAGTGGTTCATTTGACATTGATACCGGATTTTGGGTAGTCTGTTTCATTCTTTAAAACTTCCTCATTTAATTATCTTTTAAATTTTGAAATACTTCCTCATTTAATGTAGTAATCCTCCTCTTCGACTCTGGACTACAGGGTTTGGTTCTCCTACTGGTGGTATAGTAGGTTCCATCATGATCTGCGAAATCGGGTCATGACAGCTATTCCTTTTGGATATTTTAGGTTACTTCTGCCATATCTATGTCGCCTTAGCTTATGTTTTGGGTTTCAAAATTTAGATTTTAGTGAGCCATTGTTTCATCTTTATATTTCATTGGTCTTTAAATGCTAATAAAGTTGTTTCTTATTTGGGCTATGTTTTGTTTAAGAAATTGTTTGGACTAATTCATATTAAAATGTGTTGTTCAAACATACTTTTATAACATGCTTTATATCATTTTTTATTTGATTTCTAATGAATTCATTTTGTTTTGCATGTCCTTGGTGATTACTGAATATGTTTAATGGGCCCAAATCCCCCCACGTTGCCTAGCAAGTATTGGGCCCAGATGGTCTAAGGAAACTTTTTTTTTAGAATTTGTATGGCTGGTATATTGTTCATCAAATCAAGGTGTAAACCCAATGTCCGAGAACCCGTTCTTTGAATTTTATAACAAAATATAATATTTAAGTATGTAATAATTATGTTTCCAAAAATTTCATTCTTGTCTTACTGTCCAATGTAATAAACATGTGTAAAATAAAACAAAAAAATCAACAACTTTATCACCTAGTTCATTTCAAAGTTCCTAAATGTTCTTTTACTTTACATCTATTATAAAATCTATAGACTTGCGATTTCCAAGAAGGGTTTGTCTAAAAAATACCATTTTAAAAAGAAATTCAACGTGATTTTACCAAATACAAGACAACCAATTTCTAAATAACAAGAGGCATAACCCAACTAAGGATGTTCTTGAGGTTCCTTAGAAACCTCCCTCGGGACATTACGGAATCCTATCCCAAAATTTCTTAAAACTTAAATTTGTTCCTATTTTAAAGTTTTGGATTAATTGTACTCATGGTCATTTATGAGAATTACGCGTGACATTTTGCATCCTAGGGAGTTTGAGTAGCTGTCCCAAGTCATTCATGACTTGCTGGGACCGGTAGTTTGGTTCCCTGGCGTCTCGGTTGAGATTTATCTCAAATTGCCCTTTTTAGAGCCTAAAACTAAGTACTCATTGACTAAGTTCAGCTTTCCTTTAAAACAAGCTCGAAATTAAATTCTAATAGTTCTGTTAGCTCCGGAATACCAAAAATGTCGAGATTGACCTTAAGTTTGTGTCTAAGATTTTCCGTTTGCAATTTGTGCTCATTTGTAATTTTTTGTTAAATTTAAAGCCTACTTGATGGGTATTTTGGTTTTCAGAGTGTTAAAAGGAATTCTGATGCTCCCATCAGCTCCGGAATGGTGATTTATGTCTTGTGAGAGCGTTGGATAGCTTATTAGAGTTTTTGTGGTATTTTTAGGATGTTGGTTTGAGTTTCGAGGATTATAGGCCTAATGGTTGACTTGGTCAGCATTCTCCCAAAATGGCCTTGCATCCTGATTTTTACTACGCCATTGAGTCCGAAATATCATTTCGGGTGCGGGCGCATAGTTTGTTTGTGTAAATTCGACTCTAAACACAATTAGAGTGGTTATTCGGAGTATTTCTTCTCCTTGCTTTTTGCTGTCAAAACTTACAACTGGTGCAGGTGAGTTCTTTTACGTGAATACAGAACCTTTCCATGCAATCGCTATGAGTCACAACTTTC
The DNA here is from genome assembly GCA_039654485.1 of Withania somnifera. NCBI lineage: Eukaryota > Viridiplantae > Streptophyta > Magnoliopsida > Solanales > Solanaceae > Withania > Withania somnifera. The sequence continues at coordinate 2,663 of JBDJHY010166966.1, read as the reverse complement.
CTTCACGCAATAATGATCCAGGCTCACACAATAGCGATATGTTCCAGTAATTCACATAGACGCGATCACATGCCATCTTATACGCAATCGTGAAGCTCTAATATCCACGTACTCATCGCAATCGTGATATGGTATTCCACAATCGCGATGTGGTATTATGCGATCATGATGTGGTATTCTGTAATTGTGATGTGTAAATTATTTCCTTTATGCGATTGTGAACTTTTTTCACGTGATCACGATGAACAAGTCACTGGTAGTATAAATGATCCCTGCATGAAATTTCTGTTCATAATACTGAAAACCCTTTATGTTTGAACTCTGTTTCTGGGCAAAAACCCATTCTAAACATCAAATCAAGGCCGAGGAAAATCCCCAAGTGGTACCCCTTTGATTTCCACACAATGTGCTAAGTTTCCTCCTCGTTTTAGTTCTTGAATATCCCCATTTCCTCTATTAATGGATCCTTGTCACTACCCAAAATCTCAGGTCATGATGGCGTCCATTATCCTCCCATAAAAACCCTAATCCTATAGCCCGGAGCTATGCGCAATGGGCTATACACTCCCAGAATAACCAAAGCGGCCAAGGAAAGTATAGATAATACATAATAATGGAATCCAAAAGGAAATCATACATAAACCTAGTGGCAGTGGTATATGGAGCTCCTATACAAAATATATAAAAAAATACAGAATATGAGGTAACTCCTATATAAGATATACAATACAGGGCCTACCATGGACTGAATAAAGCAAGCCAAAGTCAAGGAAACCACAGTCGGCTCGGATGGCAAAGCTCACCGTAATCTCTGCAAATCGGCTAGAGCTACCCCTTACTATCACAACATCGCTGATAACCCCTGTCAACATCTGCACCATAGAAAAAGGTACAGAAGTGCAACATGAGTACCAAACAAGGTACTCAATAGACATCATTAGTCGACTGGGTTAAGATAAAATATGAGTAATAAAAGCGAGGAAGTAAAGCAGGACAAAAATAGTAAAGGAACAGTAAAAAAACAGTAAAACTATAATAACCAGAGGAGTAAGATATCGAATATGTCATAATAAATCAACAGGAACTAAACATAGTGGATGCAGTCTACAGAGACCAAGATCCGAAACCCAAAATGAATTAATGAAACATACATGTGCTCTAGCTCAGCCAAACCCCACTAATAATGATATCGTACGCGCATGAACCACAAATATAGATCGAACAGAAGAATGTTCCTAAATAATAAATAGAACGTAAACAAAAAAAACCTACCTAGAGTCCCATACCACCGGTAAGAATAAACAACACAACAAAACCTACCTGGCGCCCCATCCATCCGGTAAGCACAAACAACATAGCAAAACCCACCGTGACTCCCCTCTTAAGAAAGGTGAGCACACACCATACTAAAGAAATACAAAGGGGAGAAGGACAATAAAGTAGAACAGTACTATCGGACACCCCCCAAATGCCAGTGGCAATAATCAACATCTGACACCCCCTATCAGTGTCAATAATCAACAGCAAACACACACTCTCTATTAGTGTCAATAATCAACATTGGACACATACCCCCTGTCAGTGTCAATAATTAACATTGGACACACACCCCCTGTTAGTATCAATAATAAGGGCCTTGCCCTCAAAACATCAGTAACAAGTCCATCCCAAACAGCAAATAAATAAGAGTATCCATACAAAAATAATAATAAGACGAATAATAATGAAAACTAAAAGTAAATGAAGTCTAGGATCGTCCATAGGCCACCAACAAAGAGCTTATCTCACCACACTCATCACCTAACTGCTAAAATAATTCCAAGGTCAGTGGCCTTCACACGGTGGGACCAGGACCCGGGCATGCAAACCTTCACCCTCTATGCCTTCTCATGGGCCACCGAAATCCAATAAGAATATCAATAGAAGAACGACGGTCAACCTAAATAACCGAACCCATACTACTAGCCATATCACAAGCATAATAATATCAACCAGTCTATAATGTAGGTGAAAATCCCCAAGGTGTGTGCACGGTGAACCTGAAGCTCCAACACAGTCGATACCACCCAAAACTAAACAAATACAAGTCCAGGGATCAAAATACAAACAATAACACCCATACTGCAAATAGCAACCCGGTTTGGATAGTGGGCCCCATAGCTCAAAAAAGAAAACTAAATGTACTAGCGCGTAGCCCTCAGCTCGGGGGACTCGTAGTCCTAAAGTGAGCTTAAGGCAATGACAAAACAAAGGGTAAAGCTAGGTCTAAAGAAATAAAATAGAAACGTTTTGCACAATTAAAGAAAAGCAGAAACAATGAGAATTACCTGGAAAACAAAGCACCGCGAACTCCCACGATCACAAGCGCAACTCCCCTCAACTTCAAACACCCCAAAACCAGTTCACACACTCAAGGAGGGGCTGAAAACCAAATGACAATCAACAGAAAATGAAAGGGGAGATGCCCTATTTATAGAGTGTAGGGGGCGCCTTTTTGGCCATAGGTACAACCTCGTGGGGGCGGCTGCTTGGGCTATCTTCATTAAGGAGGCCCCTTGGGCATGGAGGTGTAATGACCCTTAAGGTCATTTTTTATGAATACACGTTATCTTGCATCCTAGAGTATTTCAGTAGTTTTCCCAAGTCATTTATGACTTGCTGGG
>JBDJHY010166956.1:0-12434 GCA_039654485.1 Withania somnifera | reverse complement strand
CACGAAAAATCACTTCCCAAGAAAAACATTTCCCATCGTTCCTTCACTTATGAAAAGAAGTCATTTTCATCGAAAATGAATCCTGTATTACCAAATATACTCTAAATGTTTTTCGAAGTATGAAAAGTTTCTTGATACAAATGTACTGTTTTCTGTTCTCTTTTCTTGACAATAGGGAAAATGAGACAAGAGTTACCCCAAGTACTTAAGTACACCTTGATGTGTTTCAGTGGGGCAATCCAAGCCTGTACGTCTATGTTTTCGTGGGTGAAGTTATAATTATAATTAAAAAATTATAATGAAGAAAATAAAATATTTTCAGGCATGATATTTTGCTTTTTAAGAACTTTAAGCCTAGTAATTTTCTTGATTTGTTTTCTCTGAGATATAACAGTCTATTTGGACAAAAGTTAGAGTTTCAAATTCCACAAAAAAGAATAACTCCTTTAAAAAAATACTTTTTTTTTTAACTTTATGCAGTTTGTATTTTCTTATGTCTCAACATAATGAAAGACTTCACTATTTATAATTAATAAAATTTTTAATAAATTGAATAAAACGAAATAAGGGCAATAAAGTAGGTAGATAAATGTTTTATAGGTTACAAAAATTACAATATATAAAATGAAAAAAGTTACAAAATTCAATAGCCATTACTTGCAACCAATTGACTAAAGGAACGTTCACAATATGCAAGCGAAGTGTCGTCCAAAGTTGACCAAATAATGGTCACTTTACTGCTTGGATTAATGCCATGTAATGCCGCTAAAGTAATGAGAGACCAATGTTAACATGGATGTTTACATATGCTGTAAATTGATCACATAATGGTCACCTATTGCATGGAATAAATTGGCATACAATGCCATCCACTGAAACGTTCCTTTGTCACTTAATACACCAACTGCCAAAGAGTAAATGGCAGCGAAGACAACAATTGCATTTGCATATTATATACATATATATATATTTTGAATTGAAGGATGTACTAATAATAATAATATTAAAATGCATTATTAGTTTTTATAAGGGAAAGAAATTTATCACTTTTTACTCTGCATATTCTGTATGTCCGTCGATTCTCTTTTTTCTTCTTCTTTTATAACCAAGAAATCCCTGGCGACCAGTGGATTTAAACTAGTGTCATGCGTCTAACTCGAGTTGCACTTTTACCACTTGGCACAAGACAAAACCCCATGTACCCGTGGGGTACCTCTGCTTCATCTTACCCTGTTGACAAGAAAAAAGAACAGAAAGTAGTACATCGTATCAAGAAAATGACCATAGTCCCAAGAGGAAATTGTGCATTCCAAATAAGAGCTAATAAAGAGATCCGTAATTTCGTAAAAGGACTTCACAATTCCTTGTCGAAAAAAATAATTTGCTGGGAGGAAAAAAAGATATTAAATTTCTATCAAGATAACTGGAAGTTCCATTTAGAATATATTAAAATTACAAGATTCATTTTTGACGAAAAATGACTTTCATCCATAATTAAGAAGAGAATGAAAAATGCTTTCTTTGGAAATGACTTTTTCATGTTGATCATTAAGGGGGAAATGGACTGATATATTAAGAAAGATGCAAACGAAGCACAACCCAAAGATGCGTTAAAGAGCCCCAAATATTGTCATGGGTTGTCGGTTGTTGAGGCATTAGCACTGTGAAGTAAATGGATATTCACAGATGGTAATGTGATCTTCATTCCTTTATAAAGATTCAAAATGAGTGCTCATCCAATGCCCAATAAAGTTCCTATCAACTTTACTTTTCCTGCTAATTTACGGATGTCCAAGTTTTCTATCCTATCTATTTTGAACTTAATAAGTTTTCATAAAAGTCCAATAGGCATGTGGCTTTTTTTGAAAGTTGGGAGCTAGTTGTTTTATTCAGATGAAATCAACAAAACATGCAATAAAAGAAAGACCTGTTACCACAGTAATAGAATACTCTCTTGAGAGATAAATGAGCCTAGAGAAGACAAAGACCAACGTGCAAGATAAACACAAGGAAGAACCAAACCTGATGGGAGAGTCCTTCTCAAACAAGAGTTCTAATCTAAACCTGATGGGAGTCCTTCTCAAACAAGAGTTCTGATGGACTTTGATAAAGCATATCCAAGAAGGGATTCACAACTACACAGACCCAAGCATCCAAGCAAGAGAGGAATCCTAGTCAAGCAAGAATTCTTAATAGACTGAGAAGAGATCCTTATTTGAGTAAGATAGATTTTGGACTTAAGAACCATGTGCAAGAAACCTGTTCTCCCTACTTATTCCTTTCGGCAGAGTCCTACCTACAATAGGATTCCTTGAAATGATGGAATAAAAATCTTAAAATCTGCACAAATCATAAAGTTGATGGGGTTTGTAATGGATAAAGAGTACAACTGGATAGATCAAGAAATTCCAAGAAAAGAAGGGAGTCTTTGTAGAGAAAGAAGTCTACATAATACAAAAAGTTTGAAGAGGCTAGCAGTCTACAAGTGATAAAGATCAAAAGACAAGATAAAGATAAGAAAAGAGTCCAGCCAACAAGAGTTATGGAGTGAGAATTCCATATAGCCAAGGAATTCTTGTGTGTTTAGAACTCTACTAGCATGAGAGTATCTAGTAAAGCTATAAATACACAAGGATCTTCATAATGAATTTCATGCACTTATACTGAGGATAGAACATGAGCAAATAAAACAAGAATATAGTTTGAGAGAGTTTTGTCTAGCTATTGAAGTGCAGCAAATACAAAAGTACTAGATTAAAGAACCAGAACCTTTATCAGATCACTTTACGGTTCTTAGTCTAGATACTTTGTATTACAAAGAGATAAAAGCAAGAAGGCATTCTAAATCGGGTGAGTTTAATTTTGAGTGCAGTCTATGAGATCTTGAATTGCAGCTAATACAGAAGTACCAGACAAACAAATCAGTTCCTTTGATAGATTATGTTACAGTTCTTTATTTAGATTCTGTGTATTAGGAAGTTCAATTGAGTTTTAATCTATTGCTTTCCTAAATTTATGTTTAGGTAATAATATTGAGCGAAGTAAACTTCAGGTTGGGGGCAACTTGAAGTGGTGTTCAATAGTCGAGAGTTATTGTTGAACGTTTAGGAACTAGAGTTAGTTCCTAGGATTGCAAGAGTCTTGTAATCTGAATATCACCTATAGTCGAGTGATTAGAAGGGGAAAAGGATTAGGGGTAGTCTCTTAGGTTGTAAGAGTTGTAAGCTGGACTTTGGTTGAGGCTCACAGTATTGGTGAAGTTTGAGTTAAATCTGCATAGGTGCAGGTCGTGGTTATTTTCCTTTACGAGCCAGGGTTTTTCCACGCTAAAATATTGTGTCCTTACTTTACTGTTTTATTTATTGTGGAGCATATTAGAGGAACAAATCACATAGACCTATTCCTTTGAAGTGGTTAGGAGGGTGTAATTCAAAAATTGGTATCAGAGCAGGTTTTATTATTAAAAGTTAATTACTTAAGAGAAAAATCAGGATGAATTTCACACCTCCACTTGGACACGATGAGGGAAAACATCAACATACCTCCATTATTCGATAGACAATACTACTCATGGTAAAAAGAAAGAATGAAACATTTTATGCAAGCTGGGGACTATGAACTCATTGATGGACCAAAGTACCCCACAAAAGAGGAACTAAAAACGTTGATGTGCGTATTGGAAAAGGACAATATGTTGAAGATTACTATAGGATGCTTGAAATTAATGCTAAAGCGAAGTATATTCTTATGTGTAGCCTTGGACCAAATGAATACAAACATATTTCAGAATGTACTACAATAAAGAAGATCTGGGATACATTGAAAAATGCTCTTAAAAGAACTACACAAGTCAGGAAGTCTAGGATGGCCGTGCTAAGTTCTGAATATGAGGTCTTTAAAATGAAGATCGGAGAATCTCTCACGGAGATGATAACCAAATTCACCGCTATTGTGAATGAGCTGGTGTCTTTGGGAAAAACTCTCTCTACTGAAGAGATACTTGACAAGGTACTTATAACACTTCGCAGGTCATGGGATACAGAGGTGGCTGCAATTAGCGAAGAGAAGGACTTGACAATATGGCACTTGATGAGTTGGTTGGAAACTCAAGGACCTATATGATAAACATGGAACGTTCAAGAAAGAGGAAGACAATGTCATCAAAATCCATGTTGGTAGATTGGGAACTAGGTTTTGATGACTCAGATAATGACGAGGAGGCCGAAGAGATTGTGTATATGGATGTTGAAGACTCAGATATAGATTCAAAAGATGAGGAAAATGAGGTAAGTATTCTTGATATAAAAGATAAGCTTGACTCATTTTCAAAGAAAAAGTTGACCTCCTTAATGATCACCTTGAAAAATAATTTCCATTATGTCACTGAAAATAAAGATCAACTATTAAAATTCCTTACCAGTTCAAGTTTGAACATATTGATCTTGAAAATATTAATATTAGACTGAAAAAAATAGTCCCTTAAGAAACAGGTAGAACAACTGGATGTCTTCATTCTGTCCCTTAAGTTTGAGACTCTAAAACTAAATATCACAAATATAGGAAAGGAAAAGGTTAACAATGATGATGTTAGCTGTGAAAATGAACTCAGGAAGACGAAAGACGAACTATACTTTGAAATGGAAAAATCTAGAAGAACTGAATTAGAACTGGCTAAGACTAAATACGAACTTGAAAGGGCTAGTAGGTGGACCAATTCTTCAATGATTCTGACCCAACTTAGCAATAGAACACATAGTAAGGTTGGGCTAGGCTTTGGAAAAGCTAGTAGTAGCAATAAAGCTACTCTTTACATCTTTTGTGGTAGCACCAGTCACACTAGATTAGCATGTCCTGTTAATCAAAAATGCCATGAGAAAAATAGGGAAACTGTTATAAAAGGGAGAAAGAGAACTCCAAAGTTGTATGTAGCATCTAAAAGAAACAAGAATGTAAATAGAAAACCATATAGTTGTGTGTTACCTATTTGGGATAAATTAGATGTTATTCATCCATTTGTCAAAATAAAAGGACTCAAGCTTGCATGGGTTCCTAAAACTAACCTCTGATTTGCCAGGTAAAAGTGAGAGGAAGTAGGCAGAATTGATACATAGATAACTTCTGCTATAGATACATAATTGTAGTAAAAAGATGTTCCTCTCACTTATGGCAGGAAAGGATGGAAACACTGGTTTTCGAGGAGGTAGAAAGGGTTATATCGGAGGAGTTGGTACAATGAAGATATCGTATATCTGAGTATGATAGACAACGTCCCTTGCTATGGCACAAAAACCTATACATACAATCCCGGGTAAACTGAAAAGGAACTGGTCTTTAAGGATTTAAAGATAGGTTTCCCTAACATTAAGATGAAGGATTCAAAGTAATGTTACAGTGCTTGGTGTGGGAATTTGTGATAGAACTCGTGTTAATCCAGAGGATTCCCACCTAAAAACATTTTAAGATACTTGAAGGGAACAAACAATCAAGTGTTGTGGTATCCCTAAGGTATCAATTTGCTCTTATTTTGAACAAAAAAGTATATATGTAAGGAACACTCTCTTGGATCTTTCTTGATCTCACACATCACTTAAAAGTAGATAGCTGACATATTTTCTAAAGCACTGGCTAGGGAAACTTTTAGAAGGAACATGTTGGAATTTAGGATGATTAAGATTATGAGTATCCTCCCATTATTGGCTAAAGATCAGTAAACAGTGTTAGTTAAGATTAATTAATTAATTGCTCAATTCAGTATATTCAATTATCTATGCCTTTTAAATTGATGAATACTCATTCAATATGTGTGTATATTTGCTACATTATGTGCACGTATACACTCCTCATCAGTTACAAATACACTCTCTTTTACTGGGTTTTTCAAAAAGAACTCTAGTCATTATGACCTCAGTAGGCTGTCACGTCCATCATCCCTAAAGTTCTACTCATCTTGGGAATTAAAGTCTGCTAGGGACTCTACACCTTCATCCGTTGTCCCTTCAATGCTCATACTAGGATTACTACTCCAAAGCACCTTTTTTCCTACTCGTTACTTTTATCTAATCCTTCATTGGCAAAGTAAAAGTTTCATCTCCCATGGTTTCCTCAAACGCATCCACAACTCCCCCAAACCCCACTACATCATCCTATAAATCTTCATCACTTAATGATGTTGGGTTTTCTAAACAATTTTACTTCCCAACCTCACCATCACCATATCCTACACCCTCTTTCCTTCTAAATCGTGCTGAACCTGATGCTCTTTACACATCTCCTTCGTTGGAGAATGTTGTTAGGAGACTTCATATAAGCTTGTCCCCAAAATAATCCAACTAGGGACAGATGGGGTGGAACACATTGTAAGTCCTAATTTCTTCTCACCTACTAAACCATGAACTGTACCTATTCCTACTTTGGCTTTAAGTTAGGGGGAATCTAGCAGAGTAGGAACTGTTGTTAAAAAGGGAAAATCTATTTTAAAGATTGGGACATAGGAGCATGTCGAGGGAACTATAGTTATAGATGAGATTGAAGAACCTGTGAATAAAAATATTGGTGAAACTGTTGATGCTACTACCGAGGGTGCTAGGGTAGACGAGCATATGGTATTATTGGCAGACTATTCTAATAGTGAGAATGATGAAGGAGAAACACTTGGTGAGGGGAAATTACTGATAACATGGTAGAGTTAGTGTTTGAACGGGTTGCGGATGAGGGAAACAAACCTAAAGTTGTGACTAAGGTGAGTGCTAAGGGCTTTAAGAAAGATGCCACTAGTAAGGGGAACAAGGGAGTGAACTGTTATAAGGAACCTATTCCTACAAATAGGCTTTCTAAATTTGATGAAGGGCAGACCTCTGCAAATATGATAGGTGAGAAATCCTCCCCTGATGAAAATTAAAGAACTTATAACCTCTTTATTGGCTAAAAGAACTAGGTGTAGTCTAAAGAAGGCTTCCTCTACCCCAAAGAAACAAATATCCACACCTATCCCCTCGAAAAGGTCCCTTAAGGACAAAGGGAAGAAAATCCAACCTGATACACACAAAATCTCTATAGGGGATGAGAGAATTGTCTCTAATACCCTTAGCGAGGTAGAAAGTCCTCCTTCTTCAATCCAAAAGGATTCTGAATTTTCACAAAAGGGCCATCATGAAAGGAAGGGCCATTTCGGGCCTGGGTGATGATACCATGGGGGAACTTATGAGGATTGTGCATGCTCAAGGGTGGGTGATCTATTTTTTCAGGGTAATCAACGAAGGATGAGTGCTAAGAAATTACTTCTTGAGTATTATATTAATGCTAGTGGTACCTCTGAACAGATTGTAAGTATGGTCAAAGGTGTTACCTTTAAGATAACTATTTCTCTCCAAGCATATCTGTTACAACTACAAAATGTTGGATGGTGGATTCATGTAAAAGGACAATGGCCTGACCTAAATGGAATTTCTCAGACATAGAAATTACTAGAAAGTTTGCCAATGATCCTGATGCTAAGTTCAGTAGAAGGGTGCAAAGTGGGGAGATGATTCCTTTGCATAAACTATTTTTTGATGTTGTTATCAAAATAATTATTCCAAGGGGACAAACGAGGACTGCGGCTTTCACGACCCAATTTCGCGAATCATGATTGCACCTACTATATCATTAGTAGGCTAACCAACCTCGTAGTCTGTAGCCGAAGTGAAGGATTACTATATAAAATGCAAAAACCATAATTTTAAAATAGCAGTATATAGTGAATAAAGCAGAAGTAATAGAGTCAAATAATATGCTAAAAACCCGATATCAGTGTCAAACGAACCACTAAGTACAAAATCAAGAAAAAAAAGTATAGTACAACAGTGTCTCCGAAATACATGAAGATCAACTAGAAATATAAAGCCGAAGAGAAGTAGGTAAAAGGACTCCAAGATCACCCTGAATCTCTGAAATAGAATGAAATATGCACAAACAACTCTGCACGGTCGGGAACCTGTACTCAGATCTGCACATTTACAAGTGTAGTATGAGTACATGCTGCTGAAGCAACTCGTACCTAGTAGGCTTCGAAGGCCCACTAGGCACATAACAGTAATAAAAGCATTAAATAACAGAATACAATAAAGGGGTCACAGAAGAAAATAACATAACAAGGAAAGCTAGTTACTCAAATAAGAATCAAGTACAAGTAGACATGTATCGTTAGCTAATCATATAACAGGATCTCAGGCAATGAAGGAAAATATACCCGGATCCTTGAAATAGTATATGTGACTAATAATATAATAAACAGGAGTCAAAAGAACACAGAAAGAGAACATGGACAGTATATCGGTAACCTCAAGTAAATGATGAATTAATGTATAATAATGTAACACACAATATCCCATATAACATAAAATGTCATTTAACCAATAATAACAACTAAGCACTAATACGAATAATAAAGTAATGTAAATAAATGCTGACAAGTCCCCTAGAAAAAAATACAGTGTACACAGAAAACACACTCACCGTTGGCCTTACATCTTAGTTAGGGTACATTAATAAAAATAAGGGCAGAAATATAAATACAAACACATGAAGTAACCAGTCCTGCGTATGCATCCCTTCCGGTATAGGTAGGTCCAATAGTTAGAACCCATAGAAGGCTAACCTAAATATTCCCAGTGTACCTTCCCGTCTTCCATATACCCCCATCCGTATCAGCCGTAGCACGAAGGCTAAGTCTATGGAGGTATGTCACCATGTATGATCTATAACGTCATCATAACTTCACATCCCAAGAAGAGCCTCAAGGGTCTCATAGTCTGGCATCTCGTGCCTAATATCAATAATCTCATCAATTCGTACTCGGCAAGTCAGGCGTACCGCCTCAATATAAATGTATCACCAATATACTCAATAGATCGGGTATCATTATGTATCCATAACCAATAATGCAATCGGTATAAAAAAGCTGTACTCACTACCGTACGACGACGAACTCAAGTGCCAGCGGCCGTACTCACTGTCAATCTGGGTCGATCTCAAGTGCCATCATTTATTAGTCAAATGATATTTCCTGGTGCCAGGGTGTAAAGCCTGGGCTAAAACAAGTGAAAATAGTATTATCGGGTGCTCGATATAATATCGAGGCTAACACAGTTAAAATAGGTTTTACCTATATTATTATTAATTATTACAATTTATCAACTTATGTCATTATTCATTATTATTATCAAATCAGTCTCCAGCCTCCAAAGCTCAATAAATATATGGTGATACTGGCCCAACCCCAATGCACTCTCATCGGAGCCAAAGGCCCTACCTCTCGTGTCATGCATACACAACATATCCGCAAGTATACATAAACATGTGACCATATAATAATGATTTTCTATGCCCTGCACAGGTACCTAGCCAACTTCTAAGTCACAGGTACCATATAAATCGGATGCTAAAATATCAATATCAACATGGAAAGAAGAAGGAATGGTATAAGATCACTATATCTACCTAGCTACCCAACCCACTGATGCTATTTAGTATAACTATTAAAGCTATAAAACCAGAGATAGCCCCACAGAGCCTACCTGTCGTTCGACGATGTAGCGCTACCAATTCACAAATCTTACTCTAACTGATGTCAAACAATCTCCAAATTCTATGAAACTTACATCAATGTGTTCTCTATGTTAATACGAGTCTAATGGAATAATTTATACTAAGTTACGGATTGGGCCTGAATTGAGCTTGTAGGGCCCACTCACTAAAAAGGAAATAAACATTTGTCACAGGGTTCCCAATCCAAAATTGAGCACAATTTGAGTAAGAAAAGACCCTTGAACATCCTAAAGAAAATTGAGCATAAAAGGGATAAAGAATCAAACTTTAGGAATTTGTATAATGAATTCGGAAAAGAAAATATTACTACGTTGAATAATAAGCCTAAGGAGCAAGGAATTACTATATAACTTCAAATATATTTGAAGGAATCAAGAGTTCATGACTAGGGCATTAATGGAGGAAAAATGCTAATTTTAATGAAATTTAACTAATAAAATCACTTACCGTAGGTGAGGATGATATACAAATTCTTCAAGAAACTTTCTATGAACTTTGGGAGAATTTCCAAGACAAATTGCACCAATTGTTAAGAGAAAACCTGATAGAAGAATGACCCAAAGATGGGTGAAAACTGCATAAAAGGTGCCTCAGGTACTTATTTATCGAACGAACGTACCGATAAATCGGTACAAGCAGTCACCTACCGATTTATCAGACAAAATGTCTGATAAATTTGACCCTGTTATTTTTCGACAGTTTTGGGAAAGTTATCTGTCATGGCCGATTAATCGGTACTTATCACTAATAAATCGACCAAAGTTGCACTAGAAAACCAGGAACTGTTCTGAAATTCATCCAGGGTTTCAAAAGTGAAATGTAGACCCATTTTGACAGACCAAATGTGTATTTTAGATAAAAACACATTTCAAACTCAATGAAATTGACATCGGAGGTTGTTTAAGCGAATATGACCCCCAACCAAGACTTAACCAAAACTAGAAAATTTCTAACCTTTCACATAACCACTCAAATCGAGCACAAATACCTTAGAAAGTGTACCAAGGGTCAAACTAGGCCAAATTAACCATTCAGGAGCTTAAAGAAGCATCAAAATTCTGATACGACACCAAAACACCACCCAAGTTCTATTTTAGGCCTTAAACTTAACTAAAATCTACAAATTGGCATAAATTACAAACGAAAACTCCAAACCACAAACTTAAGGTTAATCTTGACTTTGTTTGGCATTTCGATGCTTAAAGAACTGTTGTAATTTAATTCCGAGCTTGTATTGAAGGAAAGTTGACTTTGGTCAATAAGTACTTAGTTTTAAGCTCTAAAACAGGCAATTTGAGATATTTCTCAACCGAGATGCCAGGGATCCGAACTACTGGTCCCAACAAGTCATAAATGACTTGGGACAACTACTGAAATACTTTAGAATGGAAAATATTGCGTATTTATCATAAATGACTATGAGGGTCATTACAGGGGCCAACTTCTTAGACCTCACTATTATGAAACTCCTTCTTACTAGGAGATAGATTAACCTACCTGCTCTCATGATACATTATATCTCTAGGTTTAGTAGTGGGGATAACTCTAAACACTCACTATCTATTTATTCTAGTTAGGATCTATTTTCCAAGACATGGGCATACCTATTACTAACTGCCAGTACTAGAATGCCAAGGATGTGTTAGGAGAGGTAGATGACAAGGCTCTGCCAATTCCTAACACTAGAGAAAGGGCTATTAGATAAGGAGGAAGAGAATACCGGTCTAAAGGAATCCCATACTTCTGCACTAGACAACCTCTACATCAATTATGGAATGGAGCACCTAAACTTGAAGAAGGAGAATCAGGAGTTAAAGGCTACGATCATGAAGTTAGAGGTAGGATTAGATATAGAAAGGGACATAGTATAGACTCTTGTGGTGTCGTTTAGAAGTACTAATCCCTCCCCATCTATTCCTTCACCTTCCTCTCTTCCTTAGGACTGCTCTTAGTTTCTGGTCCTCTCTTTTGTTCCCAGTGCACATGGTATTTTCTAGTTTTAAGCATAAGTAAGGTGATGATGTACTGACCTTTAAATGAATAGGTTGCTTGATATATTATTCCCTGCCTCTTATCTTCATTACTAGAGCAATTATCATCATATATCTAACTAAGTATTCTATCTTTTGAATGATGATTTATTAATTCCCAAATGGCCTTGAGGTTTTCATAATTGATTTTACCGAATACTTCATATTTCAAATGTTTTATGATGACAAAATGTGGAAATTTTAATACAGTGTGAGACGTATAACCTAATGTGCCAATATGGTTCTTTTACAAAGGTTTTTTTATGTTGTCCATCTCAGTTTGAGTACGCATGTATTGACCTTTAGGGTATACTTAGTATAAAAGGATCAAAAGATTGTCATCATAAAAAAGGGGGAGATTGTTGAACTTTATAAGTTTTAATGATTTTCCAGAACATTGAACCAGATATTTGAAGAGATAGTTGAGCCTAGAGTAGATAATGACCAATGCGCAAGTTAAACACAAGGAAGAATCCAAACATGATGGGAGACCTTTTCAAACAAGATTTATGATCCAAACCTGATGGGAGTCCTGCTCAAATAAGAGTTCTGATGGACTTTGATAAAGCATATCCAAGAAAGGATTCCATAACTACATAGACTCAAGCATACAAGGAAGAGAGGGATCCTAGTTAAGAAAGAATTCAGTAGACTGAGAAGTTAAGAACAAAGATCCTTGTTCAAGTAAGATAGATTTGGGACTTAAGAACCATGTGCAAGAAACCAGTTCTTACTACTTGTTTCTTTCGGTAGAGTCTTACCTGCAGTAGGATTTCTTTAAATGATGGAATGAAAATATCGAAGTATGCCAAAGCATGA
>JBDJHY010166937.1:0-12435 GCA_039654485.1 Withania somnifera | reverse complement strand
GCACTAAATCATCAAATGTTTACCAAAGTCAAATTTTTTCCTTAAAGATCAATGCTTCCCGTCAAATGAGTTATTATCAACATGAAAAGTCTAGAAATAAGAATGATACCGATCCTATAAATATTTCCACATACCAAAGATAATTAAACTAACAAAGTTCCATTCAGAGACTCTAAACGACAAACAAGGTATCAAAACCCTAAATATCTCAACATAAAGGCCTCAAATTGCTAGGGATTTCCTTAAATTCACAACTTTTTAGATCAAATTTTAAAATCAACCCCGTAAATCAACCAAATATGAATTAGGGAACTTTTTGGGAAGGGTAAAATAATTTTTTTTATGGAAAGTGCTAATAATGACCTTTAGGGTCATTACACTCAGGCCTACCCGAGAATGCATAGCAATGTCCTCTACCACTAGCCAAAGAAGAAACTCCTCAACTACTACCCAATGGAAATACAATATACTATTGTCCCTACCATGGGTCTGACCACCTCTACCAGTTTATGATCTTCTATGACCCCTAGCTTGAAAGTGCTGGTGCTATAGATGGATACTGTAAAATGGGTTGGGTCCCCTCTAACTCCTAAGAGGACAAGGTCTCTTCAAATGCCCTAGATCCCCACGTGTAATAACATCTCAATGTCATGAGATGATAAGACAAATAGAAGAACCTGAGTAACCACTATACCCTGACTTTTGCTAGGAACTCTGAGAAATCTGACCCAAGATGAAAGATCCATTAATACTCTTGAAATGTCTACATGGATTCCTAAATTGGTCTTTGGAAACAAAATAAACTACCTTATCTATTGGAACCTCTGCCTCTAAATTAAGTGCCCAAAAATTATCTGGATGTACAAGACCTCTTATATCTCCTATCCGAGAACTCCACCCTCTCTCTATAAGCTTGGACTCCATAGTGGCCTCAAATATCTCCTAAAAATATGCTCCCTAACAAGACGCTATGGATATAGAAACATAAAGAGTATAAGTGAATCCTCATACAAACCTACGAGCTCTCTCACCTAGATCTACAAGAAGAGATCAAGCAAACTCAGACAATCAATATAAATAAGTCTCATATTCAGCTACTATCATATGTCCCTACTCTAACTTCTCAAACCTCAATCTGTTCTCCTCCCTTACATTCCAAGGGATATATCTATCATAAAAGGCTTGTACGAATTCCTCCCAAGCAACCAAAAGAGACCTAGGTGGTTTATCACTTAATTAAGAATGATACCACTAACATGCTGGCCTATACATCTATAAAGAAGTATAAAGAATCCCATGTAAGTCTACTAACCTCACATTCTTAAGTAACTCATGACAAGTAAATAGGAACTCATATGCCTCATCAAATATTCCACCTTAAAATTAAGGTAGATCCTTATTTCTAAATTTCTCATAACAACACTGCTCATCATTAGACAATATTTTCCCGATCACACCCATGGATCCAAAACCCGATATAGGTATCCTATTATCTCTATGAAGAAACTGTGGATGACCAACTAGAATTTGATACTGCTTTAGGGTTGAGCCTCTAATTTAATCTTTAAACCCTAGGGCATGCCATCTTCACCCCATCCTGATTCAAACTCTCCAATGCACCTAAAATTTACTAAAAAATTTCTTGATTGAGCAGAGTAGAAGAAATATCTCAAGGTGACTTCCTCTTTTCAACCTGAACCCCAGGATTAGGTGAGGCTACTCTAGCCTATCACCTCGCTAGTACAACACATCAGGATAAACCACGGTCCTTTCCTATGGTTTGTCCCTAACCTCTAACTGATGTCTCCTCAATTGGAGCAGGGACGACCTTATGTCTTTCAAAAGATCTGGTCGACACCATCTATAAAATAAAAACCATGATCAATACCCAAATGGACAATCAGTTCAAGATAAGTGCAATGGAATGAACGAAATATTTCCTAAAAGTTCTATAGCATCTCGAAGATAACTAATAGATATCTCTGCACTATTTCGTGAGACACCACTAAACTTTGGCCTATCACTGTGTGCCCTACAAACCCAATATTTTGATACCAACTTACCACAACCCATTTCCTGTTGTTATGACAAATGTCTTAACCCCAATGTACAAGTAAGCCTATCAAAACGTATAAAGGGTAAATATAAAAAAAATAATGAGTCAATAAGAGGAAGAGAAGGTACAATATTAAAATCAACTAGTAAACCACCCATATGGAGTCACCATGTACAAGCCACTAAAAAGGATTAATAAATGTATGATATAACAAAAGGTCTCAGTGTCTCCAATTCATATTTAAAATAGAAATAAAGACATAAAATAGGGGAAGTCTGTCGAGAATGCTAAACTACAAGTACATATCTCTAGAACTTTTGAATGTCAGCCTTGAACTTTGATATATAGAAGGACAATCAGGTGCACCAGGCTCAGAACCTACACAAGTGTAGAAAAGTAAGGGAGTGAGTATAAAATTAAAATAACATACTCAACAAGTATCCATATGACTCTAAAACAAAGTGTTGACAAGAGCCAACTACCCCGAAAGATCAACCACAATCCTACTATGACACTGAGCCACGAAAAACACCTAATCCAGCATTTATGATGATAAATATAGGGTGTAGGGGATTATTAACCACCCGATAGAAACTAAAAATAATAATCTAAAATCAACTAGCGAAGAGTTAATAGGATATCTCATAAGAATATCGTCACAATAAAAGGCCAACATCACTTCATTAGGCATCTCAACAGATATGTAACAAACCAGTAAAACAACAGAATCACAAACAATATCAAGTATAAATATCACACCCTCGATCTATCCTAAGTGTAGGCCTCTATACTCTAGTCAACTTATAACTCATAGGAAAATCCCACTAGTCATACCATAGACTCGTGAAAGAGTCTATTATCACCCGTATCAGTCCCTAATACACGAGTACTCCCACTGTAAGAAGGGTATGTCTAGATTTTAAAAAATGGACTCGTGGACTGGATTCGAAGAAGAATAGATCAGGTAAAAAGGAACACTACTCAAGTCTAACCTCCATGTTAGTCCTTAAAAACAAGTCCATCCACGGTTAGAAGGGTACATCATAGATACTAGAAATGGACTCGTAAGATATATTCTAAAATATCTAGACCAACATCAGTAAAGTAACATGTAACCAATCCATACCCTTTCTTAGCGCTCCACCCAGTGCCTAACACATAAGACCAATGGAGATAACAAGGGTACGTCTTGGATATCAAGAAAAGGACTTATATCACGACCTGATTTCTTAGATCTTGATGGCACTGACTGACCCACTAGTAGGAGAACCAACCCTATAGACCATATTGTAGCGGAGGACCACTATAGCAAGTACGGTACACACCAACACAATAAATAAAGTAAAAAATAGATAAAGTGAGAGAAATAAAACATCATAATAGAATCAAAAAACCTCCCCCGAACGCGGTACCAGTGTATATACAAAATCACTAAAGTACATAGTACAAGTGTAAATCAATAAGTATAAGGCCGGTCTCTGAATGTTCAAAAGAGACAAAAAATAAAGCTGATG
The DNA here is from genome assembly GCA_039654485.1 of Withania somnifera. Lineage (NCBI taxonomy): Eukaryota > Viridiplantae > Streptophyta > Magnoliopsida > Solanales > Solanaceae > Withania > Withania somnifera. The sequence goes on along the minus strand of JBDJHY010166937.1, from coordinate 8,865 downwards.
AGATATAGGACATAATTGGAGGCCCAAAGCTCACCATGTATCTCCCAAAAGTAGAAAAGTAGAGGCATGCACAACAGCTAAATCAATATCGGGCACTAGTACTCGTATTAGCACTAGGAGAGACAAGTATAGTATGAGTAAAATTCACTAAAGCAATTGGTACCCAGTAGGATTCGAGTGCCCCCTAGTCACATTAACAAGTATAAGTGCAGTAAATAATAAAAATGGAAGAAAAGTAGGTCACAGAAAAAGTAATACAATACAGGAATCTAGCATATAGACAAGAAGAAAGAAAGCTGATAGTAACAAGTAATGCTAGCTGAAACACCAAGTAGGAACTCAGGTCATAATAGAAGAATGTAACTTGCATCTGTGCAGCAATAAAAAAATGACAACAATAAGATTAGACAAGAAAGATAGAAAATAAACTAAAGGGAAATCGTGCGGTGTACCGATTACCTCAAGATACGAAAAAGAGGGAGGGCACATAGCAAGTAGACACACGTATAAATAAGCCCACAAGGTAAGGATGATCAGTAAGTAAAGTATAAAACTAGTATTAATAGTATATAAAAAGCATTTAAAACCCTTCTAATCTCCAATAAGAATTAGAAAGTACATAAAAGTCATTCCCACCAATACGACATCCCATTCTACTAGAGAGCACATAGAAAAATGTGCGATAAAGTAAATGCAAACACAATGATATAAAATTACTGTGTATGCTCCTCAACCAATCCTTGAAGGACTAGAAGATAGGACCCATGGATGGTCTTCACCAAGATACCTCTACTACACCACTGACCCTTCTTCCAACTTGTCCTTCTTCGGAATAGCAGGGTTCATGGAGGCATGCCAACTATGCACAATATCTTTAACATCATGGAAATCCTCACATGTTAATATCATGGAGCCTCGAGGAGGATCACGTCCTGGAATCCAATGCCTCAATAAAGTGGCATCACCATACCATAAGTATCGAAAACTCAGCGTTACAAGTGTTAATATCCCAGGAAAACAAGGTTCTGAGTCAGTAAATGTGAAACAGTGTGAAAATGGCTATACTTACTGCCGAGTGAGGTTACATTCAAATGCCAGTATAAGTAGCAAATGGTAGTACCCAGTGTAGGGTATAAAACCTGTTCTAAAGCAAATGCAAAAAGTGGTACGACATGCTTGGTACGTAGCTAAGTTTAAAACAAGTAATAAAGATAATTATGTTATTATTTTATCATAAAAGCCTAATTTTTATTCTGGTTTTATCCATTCCAGTCTTATTATATGAAAACTGGCTTTCAAGGCCCAACAGTGTTAGAAAAAGTGATACTAAGACCTCGACCTCGAATATACTCTCAGAAGCTGAACCTCACGACTCTCACACTGTATGAATACAACATCATAAGTAATATCTACAACTAACCTATGCCCTGTACAAGCTCAACTAAGCTACAACTAAAAGAACAATAAAGCAGCACACCCATGGGCAAAACCCAAAGGAAACCCTATGCATTAGCATTCTAATACTTCCATAGTCACCCTACAACCATCAAAAGGACAATACTAGGTCAATGACATCATATTACATCGAGCATCAACAGAAAAAAGAAGACAAAGCAAAATAGAATAAGTAGACAAGGGTCATGGTATCTAACTAGAATTTCCAACCCACGAATTCTATTTAGTGTAATTATATATGCTATATCCCCAGAGTAACCCCAAGGATCCTACTTGTCATTTGGTAAATAGCAAGATACAGGTCACAAATATTATCTCGATTGATAGAAACAACCTCAAACAGCTCCAAAACTAAAAAATGTCAATATATGAGTTAAGACGAGTCTAACGACATAAGTTATGCTACTGTACTACGATGGAAATCAGTCCTAAAATGTGCCCCTAGTACCCTCGAACTAGACCAGGAAACAACTTTTCCATGGACTTTTCACCAGAAATTCTTGCTCTAAACATTAGCACAATTCGAGTAAGGAAAGGCCTCAAAATGGCTTGAAAAGAAGATATTAAGGCATAAAACGTTACTCATCCATAATGAAGGAACGAAGGACCAAGATTTTAGTGAAATACCAACTACGTAGTAAGACCACACTCAAAGCACCAACTACAATAAAAAACCAACTGAAAACGAAAGAATTGCAAGAGATGATCAAGGTCACATCAATGGCTATAATGGTCGAAATTCACCATGTTTGAGGAAATTCAAAATAGGTAAAAATCACCTATGACACAAGGAAATAATTAACTACACATCCAAAACACCTTCTTACACTGATATGAAGAATTTCCATCACTTTCCACAAGTTTGGAGATAGTTTGAGAGTGAAAATAATGAGGAAAATGACTAAAATTTAGAGGCACTGCTACATATATACTTGGAGACAAATGGCCTTCATGACCGTGTGGTAGATGGTCGTGATTGCGAGGCTCAGGATATTTGGTCTTCACTATTGTAATGGTTAAGCTTGAGATATTGAGGGGTGGAAAGTCAGAGGGTTGTGATCATATAAGGGAGAGCTGATAATACTCAATTACACTCCAAAACCAATCTAAAGTGTATGCATATGTTGTCAAAGTATAATTACCCAACAATGAGTCGGGGTTGATCCCCCAGGGAACAAATATATACAAGGCCATCAAGTGGGAATGGGGACTAAAGTGCTACTACTATAACTTGAACAGATAGTACAAGACTTTGGGAGATAGAAATATGATTAAAGATATGAAATATAAAATATAGACATTATTTGATGAATGGCTTCACAAAGCAAAGATAACAAGTAACCAAATAGGGAAATTTATATCATCACTGATCCAAGGTAATTAACCAGTTATAAGCATTGATGGTTTTGCAATTTTTCCTAAGTGCAAAGTAATAATAATAACAGTGCTATTTATCTACGTGTTTTTCAACCTATATAGATAAATCTCTTTTACACCTGGGTCGGTCTATAAAAGAGTGCATTGTTTCCATTATGATTACTTAAGATGATTACCCATATTAATGTAATAATGATTAAACGAGGATTAGATCCCCTAATTTCTTCTCATAATCTCAACTCCTAGTTTCAACTACAAGTTAAAGCTAGTTAAACCCAAAAAATTCTAGTGTTCACGACCACCAAAAATCTGTTAAACTATAGAGATAATGTATGCATACACCATAATGTGTGCATACACTCGCGAAGAAGAAAGAACCAAAGAATTAATTAAATTGATGATAGAATAGTAAATACCAAAGCATATGATGATATTAAAAACCCAAATACAAATCTAAATATTGTATCATTTATGAATGCAAAATTTAAACAAAAACTAATGTCTACACACTGAAATAAATAATTAAAACTAGGAAAGAAGAAATGGTTAAAGAATATTGCAATATAAAGCGCGAAATCTCTAACCCTAGGTATAGATGGTTGGTTGCAATCTTTCCCTTTTGATATGTTTGTACCCAAAATTTTCCAAAGATACTTTTCCAAACAAGCTTGGTAGGTTTTTTTGTAGAGTTGGAATCCAAGAAAATGAAATTTCACTTTTTCCCAGAGCCGCAGATGCCGACTTGTCGAGCACTAGTGTTGATTTATCTGTATTACTGATTTGTGGGTTGTCTGACTTTTGTTGACTTGATCGATAAATTAGTCCTTTCACTGATCAATCAGTATCCTCTTATTGTCTGCGGTGATCGATAAATTGGTATTTTGGCTGACTTATCGGTACCTATTGCCTGCATATGTTGACCAATAAATTGATTATTTTTCTAATTTATTTGTACCTGTGGGGATTTTCTGGAAAGTTTTTCCTGTGCATTATTTTAAGCTCCTTTTTGGGTCGCTTTTGCATCGTTCAACTTTCGATCACTTCCAAATTCATATTTCAAGAAACATAATCAATTTACAGCATTAATAGTATTAAATCATTAAGAAAGAACGTGAATATATAGAAAAAGTTATCACATAAAATGGCAATTTCACCGCTCATCAACACTCCCAACTTAAATCTTTGCATGTTCTCAAGAAAATAAAATCAAACATAATATGAGGACATTATCAATTCAAACCTAATGAGAACTCAACAATCCAACTCTACATTCTCCTCAAATCAAGAACGAAGATCATGGATTTTGTTGGTACCAATAAGTAGCACAATTTGCACTCCCTTTGCAACAACTCCCCCTATATCAAAAATCAATTCTCAAGCCTGCAATGGAAAAATCAAAATAATCAGGCAAGAACAACAAATACCCAAGATGTGACACAAGGCTACTAATAATCAAAGCATACTCTTTCGTCTCATTTTTGGGATTTGTCGATATCACCCATCCATCAAAATTTACATGCCCTCACAAGAAAGTCCTTAAATACTGTACATATATACAAGATCACAAGGGACAAACATACAACACTCATACTCAATAAGGAAATTCAAATGCCAAAAAATGTCATACCATAAGCTTGCCCTTATTTTCGATAATTACCAATCAAAAGAACTTAGTGAAGAATCTCAAAGGTTTTTATCAATATGTAATGTGAGGAAAGGGCATAGGTAGGTAACTCATTTTGGATCGAGAGACAATACCTTTTCAAAATGCATTCAAAGCTCATAACCTCACTTCTTTTTCAATATCAGACTTAGCCCACTCATTCATGCACTAACCTTATTTCTCTCCTATCATCATTCCTTTTATTATTGTTACACAAAACAACACCTAAAGAAAATGTACATATATATAATTTTTTCTCAAGAAGACTTCGCAATAGGAACCTTCAACTTAGTTGTAAACTTAAGTTAAAGACACAATATTCCCCACTAGATCAGGGCCAAGATAGATATTAATCATGAGTTCTCATGATGTCTCTATCATAGCCACCCTCAACTCAGGTTACAATGCATAAGATGAGACATGATAACCAAAAGAGAATTAGGGCCAACAGAAAGTTGTCTTACTAAATGAATAAAACAACCTAACAACTTTTACTAAGGAATGATGTACTTATTCATTATTTTCCACCTCCATGAAGTCCAATCTCCTTTGAAAAACCAACTACCCCACCCCTAACTTAGGCTTTTAGCCCAAGTTGAATGCATCTTCGGAGAGGTAGGTTCAAAAGAAGGGTATATATTCAAAGAGGGTTTCGTCTTGTAATGTGGTTGATAAAAGAAAGTGTAAAAGGCTCAAGCGGGGTTCAAATGGATCACTCACTCTCGGGTAAATGGTCTAAGGCCTTTTATGGAGGTTTTCACTCAAATCATGGCAGGTCATTTTCTCAACTTATAATTCCAAGATGCAACAAATGACTTACGGGGAAATTTCTATATAATACAAGTGACAATTTAATTATAAACTAAACTCACCATACATGGCATGCAAATTATTCGAGAAGATTCAATCTTTTTTCCTAAACGAGCACAAAATATATACACTAAATACTACTAATTAGTAAATACAAGAATCACATGAAGAGTCAAAGCATTATTCCAAAATCATTTCTTATCCATGCAAATTGAATTTCGAGGGGTATGTATATTATGGAACTAACTCCGTAGTGCCAATCAGGTCAATTCACCTTCACATACCATCCCACTACACCTTTATTATCAAAACAACTATAAGAAAAAAAAATTAAAACTAATATCTAATAAATGAATTAGAATTAACACACTAAAATAAATAATGAAAATACGTAATAATCCACAAATTCATGTCATAAATATCACAAAAATAGCTTAAAACCCGACACGAGACAAAATAAAAACATCATCAAACAAAATCAAATCCAACAATACCAAGTACATCCCACCCCCAACTTAAGGTATCGCAGTGCCCTCACTGCCTAAACTCAATAACATATAAAGTATGAAGTATGAAGTGAATAAAAGAAAGGGTAGAGGGTCCTAGAGCTGTATCACTGGCTCCCATCGCTCTCAGTCTTCCCCTCCTCATAATCATCATTGTCCTCACCATACCACTGAACGGGTGCATCATTATCACCTGGTGTGACTATAGGAAGTGGGTATCGGGGTTTTAGAACCTTCCACAACCTATTTACCCCTTTCCATATACGGGCAAAGACTTGTCTCTCCTCTTTTCCCTTTGCACCATCTTGGCATGCGAGGTACTCAACTCTCCATGCACCATAGCTAGGTTAGTATAAGCCTTTTCTAGTGTCACTAAGTGATCCCTATGCTTCTTCTAATCTTCCAAATACCATTCAAATTCGTCACGTAAAATAGAAAGCTTACCGATGAGCTCTCGGATCATCCTTATCTCAGTTGAGATCTCTCAAAAGGGCTTGAGGCTGGAGGACTGTCAAAGGTAGCGCGGGGCTACTTCTAATGTCTTCATCCTTTTTCTTTACTTGAAAATAAAACCCTCTCCTCTCTTCTTTAGTGGTTGTATCAGTTTTTCCAGATTCATAAATGTGTCTTCCAGTTTTGTCTCAACTCCCGCTAATGTGCATAACTCGGTAATGAGAGAAGGAAATATTAACATGAGGCTAGTATGAATCTTGTACTTCTTGAGATCTTGGATAATCATGTAGCCCACATTTATAGAATTTCATTTAGAATGCACGCTACAATTTGGTCTCTCCAAGGTATATCAAATAAATTTCCACATAAAGAGATTCAGTTGCATATAATTGATATCCAAATCCTTGCTTCCACTGTGAACACTTTTGTAGTAATAGCCTTCTTTTTGGTTACCCATGATACATCCTTCCCAAGACAAAGCTTTGACACTAGCCATTCACCTGTTGTACAATCTTTTACTCTGAATAAAGATGGGTCATGGTCCGGTATTCCACAGACTCTGTTATTGCCTCTACCCCGAATTTAACCATATTAACTCGAATATTCACAACTAGATAGGAGAGATTAACCTCAAAAAGGCTTGCAAAAAACTCCCCTACCCAAGTCTTATTAGCCTTGCAAGGCTCCTCAATGTAACACATCAAACCTGTGGTCCTGAGCCTTTGGTAGAAATTTAGGCAAGCCTCGCGGACGTTATCGAACTTGATTTCTCTTTCCAAGAATAGTTTCTTTCTTTCCAAGTCTTCATAATAGTGTCCTTGTCATTCAGCTAAAAGAAATCTATGCTGATCAAGTCCACTGCAAGTGCCGGTTCAAATAGGATGTCGGCAGAAGCATTAGGATCCATAATTGTCTTTTATACTTGAGACATGAAACACAATCATGAAATTTTCATTAAGACATGCTATATAATGTATTATGTATTAATTATGCCAAATAAATGACTTACATATCAAATGGGGGTACATTTTAATAAAAATATAATGTTGACCCTGTAGGATAATGGTCGCAGGTACCGAATTATTGGCATAAGTGCCAGTTTATCGGTCACTATCAATAAATTGGAAGAAGTATCGATTTATCATTCAGTTTCAATAAATCAACAAAAGTATCGACTTACCGGTCAGTCGAGCAGTTCTTTAATTTTGAAGAAATAAAAAATTTCTCTAATAATGTGCAATCAATGGTCCTTAAGGAAGGTGTTTGTCAATTAAGCTTGAAGTGCACATCAAGGACCTAATAATACCAAAACAAGTAATGAAATTGACTTAAAAATTCACTTGGAAATTTTATCAAACACCTTGTGGGAACTATTATTTCCAACCCATTTGACACAATTCTGGTACTCAAGAATTCCCAAAATTTGTCACCAATCCTAACATCTACTCTCAAACCAACTCTCACCAAGCACTTCATTCACACATATCATAAAAATCACATACAAACAAAGGCTCTCAAGGCCCCAAACCATTAAGAAAACTTAGAACTAAAGGGATGTATCACGTAATCATTGCAAATTTCAACATTTAGCATCACATACCTGGGCTTCTTGTAAGAAATTAATTGAAATTATTATTTTGTTCACTCTTGAATGAAAGAAAAGAAGACCTGGCATTTTTAAAAGATTAGAAATAAAGTTTGAACTATTTTGAATAACTTCCAACTAATAGCTTTTGAAATCCATGATTATCAATAAATCGGTCAGAAAGACTAATAATTTGGGCATACTAAAAAATCAATCATTCTGATTGATAAATCGGTATATAGTTGGATGATAAATCAGGACATATGACCAATAAATTGGCATCTATAACAAATTTATGCAGATTTATCCCATCTCTTTTTGAATTTCGTCAGTGCTTTGGATTGGTTCGTAGGATGGTAATTTAGCTCCTTGAATGCAATTTTAGTTTGAATTTCCACCTACAAACTCAATCAGTTTTAAACATCTATAATTTTATGGATTAGTCAAAAAATAAAATCATGATATGACTCTAGAAACTATATAAGAAAATGCAACTAAAAATCAAACACTAAAAGAAAACAAAAAATAAAATTTATCATCCATCGTTTGACCATTTATCTCTCCATTTTGAAGACTTAAATCTTCATCTCAATTACAATTAATTTTTACCATGATGTCCATGGGATGATGGTGAACGTAAAAAAAGGCCTCCACTCAAGTATCACATTCTGCACTTGTTGGCCTTTATATGAGGGATGCCATTTTGTCTATTTGGAATAGCAAACTTACCCCCCGAATGAACTAGAGTTTTCAATCCAAATTTGTTAAACTCTTTTGCACAGTATTAGTCCCATCTCATCAATTCAGCATTGTGCATGATGTTTGGGTTTGATAGCTTGAAAAGGTCTATAATCTCTTCCAAATCAACCTAGACTTCATCCTCCATGGATAACAATCCAACATCAATACTTTCTATCTTTTTGTAGAACATGTCGTATGTCTCAATATGTAACCTCAAGTCATCCTTCAAAGTGAAAGTATCCTCTTCAAGTTGCTCCATCCCTTGGCATATTTCC